>PVIW01000506.1:0-163079 GCA_004026585.1 Noctilio leporinus
GAAGAACCGGCGAATCTTTACCTACACTGACTCTGATAGATACACCAATTTGGAGGAGGTATTGTTCTTTCCAAGGTCCCATAGTTACCTTCTCCTTTGCCCTCCTGAGCTTTCTGGCCTCACTGAGTTCTGGGTGTTAAATCAGGAGCTTGTGAAGGGGTGACAGAGGGCCTGTCAAGGACCTGCCTTGAGCTGTTGGCAGCCAGGCTGGAGTAGCGTGGGCACAGTGTACGGGCAGTGTGGCTTCATCCCTTCTTCTCCTGGAGAAGCCCCTGTGCTTGACTTCCTCCGTGCATCATGGGATGACCAGTGGGTGGAGTTCTACAACCATCTAGATCAGTGATTTTCAGCCTTTTCAGCTCAAGGCACAAATAAACTAATTACTAAAATTCTTCAGCGCAACAAAAAATATGCTTTTTGCCAATATGACAAAAAATGTAGGTATAATTTTAATTCATTCACACTGGATGGCTATTGTTATGTTGGCTAGTGTGATTTTTTGACAGCCCAAGGGAAAAGAAGTGGGAGCCCTTGACTAAATAGTTGGGTACTACATGTTTTAAAAATTATTGCAGCACCCTGGTTGAAAATCACTGGTCTGGATAAAATTTACTAGGGGTTTCAGCCAAAACTCGATGAATGTTTGGGTTCAAAGAGGAATTTTGTACTGCCAATGGCTTATGTCCTCCATTTGTCTTAATTACCCCAGTGTACCCTGGTGGACTTGTTTAACATTTTCTTCAGTTACTGCCTGATGTGGTCTATTTCCTCAGATTTTAAACTACTTAAGGGAGGAGAGAGCCACTATTTTCTAATTTTTCTCTATAACCTTGTAGATCTCTACAAGGAACAGTTATGAAGTGCATGTTTTTGAAATATTGATGCTTTTATTAAGAAAGCAACAGGTTGATATTGTATACAATGTGGGTTTCATTTTGGAAAAGTGAATAAGGTTATAATTAGCGCTTAGTTCGCATGTGGGGATTTTCCACAGCCTATTTGTATCCCATTTGGCATCCTCCAACTACCTAGTTATGTTCAACATCTATCAGGTAAACTCATCCAACTTTTGGTTGGTAAGTGCTCAGAAATTGTAACTCTTTTAACATTAGCATAAATAAACTCATTTCTGAAGGTGAATATGCTGCTAAAATCTTACTGCAAACGAAGGTGTGGTCAAAATCATCTTCAGCTTGCTTGTACTGCTCCTCCCCTCCATTTGCACGTATCTTATGCGGTATAATATTCGATTCGGGTCCTGGATGAGGCTTCAGAAGGAGGTAGTCCCTTGGGTTCTTGGCCCTGACCAACTGGGTTACACAAGGCTGCTCTTTTCCCAGCACTGTCAGAAAATGACCACTGCAACCAGGGAGGTGCCATCATTCTTAGTGGAGCGAATGGCAAATGTCAGGAGGCGACGGCAGGACAGGCGAGGGATGTGAGTGCATAGGGGCTATGGAGTGGGGGGCTCTGTGGTCCTTCCATGCAACTGTTCTCAGTTCGTCCACCGACTGGAGCATCCTGTGCTGCAGCAGACCTCCACCTGGGCAGGCTCCCCTATGCTCCTCCTTCAGGCTCTTCAGGGGGTACCAGGGAAGTGACCCTTCCTGTGGTGTCTCCCAGGGAGGGCGGCATCCTCAAGTCACGAATTGTCACCTGGGAACCCTCAGAAGAATTCATCAGGAACAACCATGTCATCAACACCCCTCTTCAGACAATGTATATCATGGCAGACCTGGGGCCCTACGGAAAGTGAGTGAAGCTGCTCCCTGCCTAGTTCAGCTCCTCCTCATCCCCTCTCACTAACCATCACCTGCCTATTGTAGTTGTCCTGGGGCGTATGGGAGGGAGTGACTTTTTAAATTTTTCTTAGTTGTTCTCAGAAGAAACCTTTCATGTGATAATTCTCACTGCAGCCTCTGTCCTCTCCCCTGATGTGGTCTGACAACCTCTTCCTCTTTCCCTGGATGTGGGACCTGTGATCCTGAACGTTGTTGACTTCCTGGTTTCTAGGCTTGGCTATAAGAACAATGAGCATGTCCTCTGCACTCTGAAGGTGGACAGCAATGGTGTGATCACAGTCAAACCCGACTTCACGGGTCTCAAAGGACCGTACAGGTGAGGAGAGAAAGAAAGGGTGGTAGAGACTGGCATTCCCGCCTTGCTTCACTTCTTCTTTTTTTTTTTTTTTTGCTTTTGCTTCACTTCTTGACCCCAGTTGAAGGGATGCACAGAAAGCCCTTTGTCTGTTTGAACTTTTAAATTCAATTCCCAGGTAGTTCTATGCTGGCTTATTGATCCCTTGGCTACTGGGAATCCTATTCTCAGAATATGTATAACTACCAACAACAATTTGAAAGTGATAACTTGAGCTGTATAGTTAAGGGAAAATAATTCTCTGTACCGCTGAATGTAGGAATGAACCAGTACAAGGGAGATGAACTCAGCCAGGTCTTTTTTGCCTTGGCTAATTGTTCTTTATCTCTACACCCTGGAATAACAGAACTGTAAATTAGAAATTACCTAGACCTCCTGTCCGTCACCTAGGTAAGAAAACTAGGTGCCAGGGATGTCATACTTCAGGTTTCACTGTGACTTTGAGGCAGAAATGGGCCCAGAACCTATGCTTTCTGGGTCTAGTCTGGTGCCCTGGCTTTACCATTCCGTTCCCTCTGCCAGTCATCATTCTGACCATTGTCATCATCGGATGCTCTAAGTGAGGTGTATGGCCAGTGATAGCTCACCCCTGGGCTGGACCTGGAGGGCCCCATCTCTTGTTATTAGAGTTGGTCCCTTTGCGGCCTTGACCTTACAGAATTGAGACTGAGGGGGAGAAGCAGGAGCTGTGGAAGTACACTATCGACAACGTGTCCTCCCTGGCGCAGCCGGAGGAGGAAGAGCGGGAACAGCGTGTGTTCAAGGACGTAAGAGCTAATTCGTTCCAAGTACCCAAGGGGTGGGCCTCAGCGCCCGGGGCTGAGGCCTTGTCTGAGGCCGGTGCCAGTGGCTGCTCTTCATGGCTCTCTCCTGACTTAGGAAGCAAGTTTCCAATCCTATTAGAGCATCATCATCATCATCATCATCATAACGACCCTTTCTTTGAGCACTTCTCACGTTCTGGGCTGGGTATTTCACATACTTTATTTCCTTGAGACTGTACAACAACCCTTTGAGGTCCACACTTTTACAAATCAGGAGATGGCAGAAGCTAAGCAGCCTGCCCAGGGTCATGTAGCTTGTACGGGTGAGAGCCAAGGTTTGGTCCCAGGCCAGTGGATGTTGCAGCCTCTGCGTAGATATCGGTGGCTGGGACGCTTAGGCCTCCAGGTCTCTATGGCATTTCCCGGTTCACTTTTTATCTCCCGTTCGGAACTGAACCCTGGTCTGGCTTGGGTCACATCTTGGGTTTGGGTTTGGTTTTCTTCCTCAGCTCTATGGCCGGCACAAGGATTATCTCAGCAGCCTCGTGGGCACTGACTTTGAGATGGTGAGTACCTGGCTTCCAGCAGCGCTGTAGGCTGGGTTCAGCCAGAGCACACTGCCCGGCTGTCAGAGCGCCTCTCTGAAAGGTCATACTCTTCAGTGACAAAGGGAGGAAAAATAGCATAAGGAGGATAGTCCTTGTTAATGTTTTCTATTTTTTTAAAATTTATTTTATTATTCAAAAAATATTTTATTCATTATTTTTAGAGAGAAGGGCGGGGAGGGAGGAAGAAAGGGAGAGAAGCATCAATGTAGGGTTGCCTTTCACCTGCCTCCAGCTAAGGACCTGGCTGGAGACCTGGCTTGCAGATTAGTTATGTGCCCTGGCTGGGAATCGAACCAGTGACCTTTGGCTTCACAGGCTGGCGCCTATCCACTGAGCCACACCTTCCAGGGCCTTGTTCATGTTTTTAAAACATTGCATCTTGATCTAGAACTTTTAATACATAGTGAAAGGCCTTACAGGGTACACACATGCTATATATAGGTGGCTTTTGCTGGGGATTAGGTGGGACTGGGAGATAGTAGATGAATTTGGGTGGTGAGAGTGGTCTGTCAGGGATGTTTACTTTTGATCCTCTAAACTTAACTTTGAATTTTTTCAGTGGTAATGCACTCAGTATTACTTCATAATTAATTTAAATAATAAATACAAAGATGAAAGATGGCCTCCTCATTTCCTGCGGACATTTTCCTGAAGGCCCCCTAGAGAGGGAAAGGTTGTCATTTCTGTTAAATGGTTTGGCTCTTTAAAAATGAAACTGTTTAGGTCAGTTATTTCATGTCACGTTCTTTGTGTTCTTTGTGTTCTTTCGGGGAATTCTATTTCTAGATCTAGAAGCAAGGATTGAATTAGCCACTGGTCTCCCTCTCTCTCTGAAAAATTAACTTTCATTACTTTGGTATTGCATTAGCGACAGATGGTCAATGTTAAAAAGTTAGATAAGCTAGCTGCACTAATAACTAAAGTGGGAAACTCCCTTAGTTGATCGACCTCAGCCATTTAAAGGGAACAGGGTCTCCAGCTGGCATTTTGCATATTGTGTTGCCCTCCCTGCCATTTAAATTAGATACTTTATTTTTCTACATGACAAATTTAAGTTATTTTAGGAAACAGACCTATGAAGTGGCAGGGTGGGAAGGAAACGCATGAGGGACGCATGTGGAGCTGACACCTAGTGTCAGGTCTTCCAGGCATCTATGGACAGGGTGGAGAAGTGCGTATCCCCTCCACACCTCCTGACCTGTCCCACTTCTCTGTGCCACAGACTGCGCCAGGTGCCTTCCGGCTCTTTGTAAATGGAGAGGTAGGTAAGTGTCTTGCCAGACAGAGGTCTCTTAAGCTTGGTCAGGTGCCCGGATGGTGTGAAGTCCTCCCCCCCGGTCCCCATGAAGGCCTTGGGTTGTCTGCAGTACTTGGGAAATCTCAGCTATGAGTCTTTCCTGGAAACACAGGAGGGTCCCAGGCCCTTGAGGGACTTTCTTCCAGAAGAGTATAGACCCCTTAGGACTGGTTGGGTGCCAAGGGCGGTAGGAGAAGAAACTAAAAATAGGTTCTTGTTTTCTTAGTTTCAGCCCAAGGCTATGAGTATGACAATCTCTACATCCACTTCTTTGTGGAGTTACCAGCTACTAGTAAGTAACGTTCATAAGTCACTTTTCTTATACCCATTCTGGGAGTTTTCTACAGGCCTTGGGTCAGGCTTCCTTCCCCGTTCCTGCATGAAAACTGTCCTTCTCAAGGCCATAGGTCACTTCCAGGTTGCGCAGTCCTGTGGTGGCTTCCCCGCTTCCACCTCACCTGACCTCCCCCAAGCATTTGCGGAGGCTCACTTCTCCCTGAATCTCTCCCCTGGCACCCGCTCCATGCTTCTCCGTTCTCACTAGTGTATCGTCAGCCTCCTTGGCCGGTTCCTCACCTTCTGTTAGTCTTGAACTATTCAAGTAGCCGAGGCTGAGCCTTTGTAAATATTTTCACTTCTTTTTAATCCTCACCTAAAGACATTTTTCCATTGCTTATAGAGAGAGGAAGGTAGGGGTGGGGAGGGACACCGATGTGAGAGAAACATGGGTTGGTTGCCTTCTCATATGTGCTCCAGTCTGGGATCCAAGCAAGGCTGGGCCTTTTCAGGACCATTTCCTATGTCTAAAACCCCTTCTGTCATATCTTTGTGTGACTGGTTCTTCTTGAGTTTAGGTCTCAGCCTAAGTGTCACCTCTGAGAGGTCTTTCCTCACTACTCGAAATGAGCCTCCAGGCCGGTCTGCACCTTTACCCTGCTTTGGTCCCAGTGTAACATCGTTCACTACCTGATTGATCATCTCTCGTTGGTTTGTCATGCTCCCTCCCACTGTGGTGCTGGGCCCACAAGAGACAGGGGTCTCCTTTATCTGGTCACCAAGGTGTCGCCAGAGACTGGTCACAGCACAGAGTAGGCACTCAGTAAACGTGAAATGGGTGATTGATTGTATGAATGAGTGCGTGAAGGAACTCTGTCTTTTTCTCAGCCACTTGCCCTCCTCCCAGGTAACTTTGCAGGGTGTTGTCTTTGGCTTTCAGACTGGTCAAGCCCGGCATCCCAGCAGCTCTCAGGAATAACGCAGACCTGCGCCACCAAGTCCCTGGGGATGGTACGGAAAATGAGGCAGGGTCCCTGGAAGGGAACAGGACTCTGGCCCTGGGGTGGCGTCGGAAGATTTGTCAGGTCAACAGCCACATTCTCCAGGCAGATCCCAGAGTTGGGTCTAGCCCTTCTGTGGGGGCTCCGCAGAGCTGCATCGTCCCGCGGGCTTCTCGTTGTTTTTGTGAGAAGGGGACCAGCTGGTAATTGGGTCTCCCTTTGCCTTAGCCTTTTATTTCCTACCTGGGGTGGTAGTTTGTTTTTTCATCCCCTTGGGAAGATGACCTGTTGGCCACAGGGAGAATAAATTTCAGGTGAGACCTTGCTTACCCCATGACACTGAGTGTAAAATGACACTCCTCTTTTTCAGGATAAGGTGGCCTACTTTTCCTATCCATTCACATTTGAGGCTTCCTTCCTCCATGAGGATGAATCAGCTGGTGAGTAGCTCAGCAGCTGCTGGAGCCCCGGCCAGGGGTCTCCTCGGGCAGTGTCCTCCTGTCACCTAGTCGCCTGTCTCTTGCTCCCAGAGGCGCTCCCGGAGTGGCCCGTGCTCTACTGCAAGGTCCTGTCCCTGGACTTCTGGCAGAGGTACCGCGTGGAAGGCTACGGGGCTGCGGTGCTGCCGGCCACCCCAGGTGACCTGTTGTCCCTGCCCTTCCTGTGGCCCACATGCCCTAGGTCCTTTGGGAACAAGACTAACGCTTCCCAAAGATTCAGCTGCTTCTAGTGAGAAGGAGGGATAGTTAGGAATTAGAAACATCTAGCTCGCGAGAGTCCTTGCTCCTGTTGAGGAATCTCCCTGCTCCCTGAGGTGACTGAGTGAAACCACAACTTACTGTGAGGAGCCCAGCAGCCTGGGTGTCTGGCACCTGCTCCACGGGAGAAGCTGCGAAGCAAAGCGCATCAGCACTCATTTGAAAACTGCAGCCACTTTCCTTGACTGTGTGCCGGGCGCTGTGCTGAGGGCTTCTCCTTAATTCTCCCATCGACTCTGTTGGGTGTAGGTGCTGCTATTTCCATTTTACAGGATGAGAATGAGCCTCGGGAAGGTTAAGAAACTTAACTTGGGTACACAGGTAATAATGGGCAGAGCTGAGATTTAAATTTCTAGCTGAGTAATTTCCAAACAGGTGCCCGAAACTGCTACCATGACCATCTTCGCCAGAGGTCAGACTGTCACCGGAACAGGTGTTGTAGTGGTGACTAGACCAGTGTCGTTGCTGGAGAGTCAACACAGCCCTTCTGTCCTGGGCTCGTTGTCCTTTCCCTGCGCAGGCCTGCACACCCTGACCGTCTCCACGTGGAGACCCATGGAGCTTGGCACAGTGGCCGAGCTGAGGAGGTTTTTCATCGGCGGTTCCCTGGAACTGGAGGAGCTCTCCTACGTGCGGATACCAGGAACCTTCAAGGTGATTTTTGTCTCCCGGGAGACTTCATGTGTTCCCTCCTCATCTGTAGGAGGTGGGGTCTGGGTTAAGGCCCCTTCATTGTTCATTGCTTCGGTGTTACTTAGCCCCTTCCTTCCTGTGGCTTAAGCTGGAAGTCATAGGCACATTTTGAACCGGGTACAAATGTCTGTGCTGCTCTCCTGGAAGAACTCTGAAAAATTGCATACTTGAGATTGCCCTTGGGTCCCGTCAGAATCACCCGCCCTCCTTCCAGCCAGAGAGCCAGAGGTGGGCATGCTCAGCAGGACGCTCGTAACGCTGCGCGGTCTTAGCGAGGTTGCAGTGTTCCCTCTGTTGAGGTGGGGAGCCCAGGGTTAGCCTTGAGGCGATGGAGTCTGGGTGCTGGAACGAGGCTCCCCTAACAGAACCGTCTTCCCTAAGAATGGGAATAGGAGTGGAGCCAGGCCAGCATGGCGCCTGGGGTCCAGAGATGGCTGAAACCTGATGCTGTTAACTGTTGGCTACAGGGGGAGCGCCTGAGCCGCTTCGGGCTCCGTACAGAGACCACAGGTATTGTCACCTTCCGCCTGCACTGTTTGCAGCAGTCCAGGTGAGTGACCCTGGCCTTCTGCCTTGGCCTGGCCTGGCCTTCTTATCCCTGGGGGCTGGAGAGAGCCTTGGCCATATGCCACACTCCCCTGCAGGGCCTTCATGGAGTCGAGTTCTCTCCGGAAAAGGATGCGGAGCGTGTTGGACCGTCTGGAAGGATTTAGCCAGCAGAGTTCCGTTCACAATGTGCTGGGTAGGTTCTCCCACCCCCCAGCTGGCCACCCAGGGTCAGCCTGGGCCATGTTCCTCCCCACATGGCAGCAGCTGACTCCTGCATTTGCTTCCATCACAGAGGCCTTCCGTCGTGCCCGGCGCCGCATGCAGGAGGCCCGAGAAAGCCTTCCCCAGGACCTCGGGAGCCCCTCGGAAACCGTGGTCTCCTAGCTTGCTGCAGCTGTCCCTCTGTGCAAGGGGACATGCTGAGGGAGCGCGAAACCCGTGCCCTCCCACCTGCTCATCCTTCTTATCAGGGATCTGCTGAGAAAGTGCCCGGGCCAGGCCCTCTGCCTAGTCTGCCGTGGAGCCCGAGGCCCTGAGGCCCCCGTGTTCGTATTTTAGCAAGTGGGCATCACAACAAGACAGGTGTTTCTGGTTTGAGGCTAGTTCAGCAGAACCCCACAGTTCCATCCTCAACCCAGCGTCTTTTCTGGCTTGGCTCACAGGCTTAGTAGCCGTGGGCTGCAAGTGCGTCCTCCACAACCTCTTTACAGGTGGGTCTCAAGAAAGGAGGCAAGTTCCCTGACGTTCCCCCCACCCCCTGGGGGTCTCAGCCTCTTCTCTCCAAGGTAGCCTCATCCTACTGTTTGAGGCTCATTGTGTTTGAGATACAATTGTTTCTGGAGCAAATGAAGGCTGCAGGCAGTGCCCAGTCCTTTCTGCTAGCTGGGTAGTGTCTTTTATTGTGTTTTTTGTACATAAAAGCTTTTTATACTGACTGATGTTCTGTTGGTTATTTCTCTGCTCAGTCACTGGCGTGGCAGGGGTAGTCTGCTTAATGTCAGGGTCCCTGGCACTGCCGCCCTCTGTTTTTCTGCTTTTTCCTGCTCCAGAGTGTTTCTTTTGATTCTCTTAACTCAGCCCCCAGGAGAGGCTTAGAGGTTAGTGCCAGCTGTGTCTTAGCAGCAGTCCTCTTAAACATTTGCAACAAAGCATGGGACGGAGGTCACACCCTCCCCAGCCCAACACAGAAAGCAGCTCCTGCCCTCAGCAGAGCTTTATTGGCAGAAGCAGAGCATGCTGCCCAGCCTGCAGGCTCCCGAGGAGGATTATGGGGTGGCTGGCAGCTAGGACTGTGTGGTCTCCCAGTCATGGGCAGAGGTTGCAGATGTGCTGGGAAACATATTGTAGGAAAGTGACTGGAAACCCCCCAGGTAACTTCTTGAGGAGGCCTCAGGATCTCCTTGCTTGGGTCCCAAGGTGGGTGGGTTCATTGCTGCTGGACACCTCGTAGTCACTCTCAGCCAAAACACCAGCTCTGAGCTGTAGCCAGCGAAAGCATCGGCAGGATATGGTTGCTCCGGGGGGGAAGGTAAAACATGGGGTCTTCCCGGGGTTCCTTGTCTCCAAGGTTGGAGGCTTGGGGTGGAATCCTGCAAAAGCAGCAAAAGTGGGCATGTGAGAAACTTGCTGGACATTCAGACATGAAGCTGTTTCAGGGTACTGATGCCTAAGCTGGGTCCTTCCTAATCGCCCCTCCTCAAAGGTCCAGGCCCTGGGTGGGTTAACTATCAGCCTGGAAGCTAGCATACTGGGAAGCCACGAGAAATGAGTACCCTGGTCCTACTGGTAAGCTCTGTTGTCCCATCTGGGGAAGGAAGTGAGGTCCTGACCCAGCCCAGGGCTCCAGACAGGGCCTCCCCTTACCTGTAGGAGCCTCATCTGCTTCGCCAGGCTGACAGGTCCAACCTGGGGATGGTGCTACAGTTCACAAAGCCCCGGGGGAAGACGTTGGCCCTGAAGATATCCCTCGATACAATGGTGATACCAGTGTTGTCGCACACAATTCGAGACAAGGAAATCTGGCTCAGGGCCGTGCGCTGTCTCCTGGTGAAAACGCCTCTTTTCTGCCACCAGAACCTTTCAAGACAGTCGGGGGATGTGCATGAAGGTTGAGAAGGAACTAACATGTAATGAGACCCTGTTGTGGGCCAGGTACAATATTTCATTCAATTCTCATGAAATGCCTATAAAATTGCTATTACTCCCATTTTATAAGTAAAGAAATCAGTTCAATGGTCAAGTAAATTGCCCAGTATTAAATGCACAGTAATTTAAGTGGCCAGGGCCATACTTGAACCTAGGTAAATGCCAAAGCAAATATAAGAAGTCAAGTCTTAAACCAAAAATTTATTGGAGGGAAAGCCCGTTTTCCGGGATCCGTTAGCCTGGGATAGGGAGGCTAAGAAGTCTCTCTCCGAGGTTAAAGGTGCCCCCAGCACAGGCAATACCAGCCTTGCAGGGTCAGTGGTCTCCCTCCCTGTGACCAGCCTCTCCTGGAGCCTGCTGGTCTCAGATCTTGGGAACTTGGAGTCTTTGAACACCAGTGCCTTTCTTTCCTGCTCTGGGGTTGGTTTCTTTAGGGTCGGTTCACTTACCTGTCTCCACTTCGGACTCTTCTGAACTGTTTCTCAAAGAGACAAGCCAGAAGAGGCCCCACTCGGGCCCCGGGCAAAAGAGGCTCTGCAATGGCCCCCATCCAGATGTCAATGTTGTCAGGTGTCCCGTACAGGTTCAGGAACTTCCTTGCCAAATTCTGGTTTTTCAGCACTTGGCTCAGCTGTGCCAGATTCCTGGGCTGGGAGAGCCCACAGAAGCGCCGCCAAGAATTGTACCCTGCGGGGAAGGGGTAGAAGCAGTTTCAGTCTTACCTCTGCTGTCTCCCCATTGCCTTCCGCTTCTCTCCACATTTCTCCTGAGAGCTCTGTGGTAAGGCTGCATTGGGCAGAACAAGAGCCTGCGGGCAGCCAAGTCCCTGAGCCAAAGACCACACGCAAGCGGACAGCCATGCTTTGAGTACATAACGCTTAATTCAGTGCCCAGAACACAAGACACTGTCCATCAGGTTTGTGAAATGAATGAATGAAGAAATAAGTGAGTGAACAAGAAATAGAAAGCATGGATAAAGTTTACTCAGAAAAGAACCATGTGCTGTATGATTCCATTATAGAAGGATCCAGGATAAGCCAATATGTAGAGACAGAAAGTAAGTTAGTGGTTGTCAGGGACTGTGGGTGGGAATGGGACTGATGATGATTACGTGGTTTCTTTTGTGAGTGGTAAAAATGTTCTGATATGGCTTATGGTGGCTGATGCACCACCCTAAAGTCATTGAGTTGGATACTTCTTAGGGGGGAATTTTAGACGTCAATTCCATCCGAACAAAGCTGTTGTAAACTTTTTTCACCTACAAGGATGAACCATGCTGAATTCGCAGGATCAGGCCACCTGACGTGGTAGGGCCATCAGCATAAGAGCTGGCTTTGCCATCACCTCAAGAAACCCTAGCCCAGCTTCATCCCTTGAGCCACAACTCACAAATGCCACCCTAGCTGGACAGAGGGAAACCCTGTCACACTTTACCATTACCGAGCTCTGTTGCATGAACATGCATCTCTCAGGATCCTCAAAACACCTTTGTAATCCCCATTTTATCAGTGGAGAGTTGGTTGAGTTTAAGCAACCGTGACTTTTCCCAAGGTCACTTTACTCTTATGTGGAGTTCAAACCAGGTGTTCCAATTCCAAATTTGGTGTTGGACTTTGGAAGGGATTAGACAAGACTGTGAGAGGTAGGTAGTATCAGGAAAGTTTCTGGGGCAGTTCACAGGAAACAGGGATGGGGGAACAGAACCTGTGTGGCAACTCAGGCTTCCAGCCGGGGGCGGTGCCCACAGTTCTCTAGCTGCCAGGACCACCCAAGTGTAACGAAGGAAAGACACTGGTTCTTGTGCACCTGCCAGTTAAGTGCAGTAGAAATTCCCACCTCGAGGCTATAACACGAAGATTAAGCGAGGCAAATGAAGCTGCAGATTGTGTACGGGCAGGAAAGTAGAAGGTGAGGAGAGGGACAGAGAAGAAAGGCCATGACCCAAACCTTCCCCTTACATGGATGGCACAGGGCGAAGAATGGAGAGATGTTGAATTTGATTCAAATGTTACTACTTAGCGTATCATTGGGCAAATGACTGGATGCCTCTGGGCTTATTTCCTTTCCTATACAACTGTGGTCATTGGAAAGGTTAAATGAGTTAATATTTATGACTGTTCCTAGCAAAGTGCCTAACTCGCTTCCTTTCCTGGAAAAAAGCTTTCCGTGTCCTCACCAAACAGCCAAGACAGGCTTCATTTTACTCCTCTTGTTCCCTGCCTCTCAGGCTCTGCCGCCGTCTCCACTCAGAGCCAGAGGCCAGGTTCTCTCTCCCTGGAACTTGAGCCTTTTTCTCCTTGGAACTTGCCAAGGTGCTGGGGCATTGAGCGTTTCTTCCCTGCCTTTTGTATCTGTTTCTCTCTACCTGGAAAATCCCGATCACCTTTGTTCACCTCCCTGACGCCAAACCTGGTCCTGTTGTGAACGTCAATCTGGAGACCCTGAGACAGATGAAGATGTAGCAGGGCAGCAAAAAGGTGGTTCCAGGAATGCTCTAAGGCATCGGCCTTGTTCTTGCACGCCTCTGAACCACAGCGCATTCTGTCGACTGTCCCAGTCAGAAAGGGGCACCAGGCCCCCTATCCCCCAGCAGCAGCCCTGGTCCCAACAAAGCCTGGGAGGAGGGGTGGGCGGCCCCTCACCTGGGAGGCCGTGGTCCCGGCTGCGCTGCATGTTGAGAGCCGCCAGGTCCAGCCCGATTCTTCTCACTTGCCGAAACAGCTCGTCCCGCAGCTCATCCACCAACATGGAATCCTGCCGGTTCAGCTTGGCAGGGGTGGCCATGAGGCCTCGGAGGATGGGGTCAATGCCACCTGGCGGCGGGGAATGTGAGCAGCACAGATTGGACCGGCTTCTGGGAAGCCTGAGTCATCGCAGGATGCCAAAGTAGCTCAGAGCGGGATAAGCCAGCCGCTTATGATCTACTAGGATTCTTTCAGAAAACAGAGGCCTGGGTGGACATGAAGAGAGCTGGGGCTGGCAGGGAAAGGGGTCACCCTACTTCCCAAAGGAGTGGAACGGAAGGTTCTTTCGGCCCCACAAGCCACCAGTCTGCTACCAGTCTCCTCTTTTAGAAACCCCTCATCTCGGAGGAGATGGGAGGCCTGAGGCTGCAGGTCTTGGTGTCACCTGCCTTGTTTTCACTGTCCTGGGGAGATGATTAGCAGCAGCCCAGCAGCAGCCTCCAGTCCTGGCAGCGGGCTTGGCCCACCCCGAGGAAGGTGTGCTCCCCTCCCCCACTCCCACCTGCCTCTGGAAAACCCGGTCACCTTCTGCCACAATTCGCCAGCTGGCAAAGAAAGCGGAGCTGAGCGGAACACGCGAATTGGGTGCTGAGGCCCGGTACTGGCTGTCCAAGCGGAACAGGAAGGGCTGGAGCATGGTGTGTCCAAAGCGGAAGGCCAGGGTGAAGACATTGGCCACACGAGGGTCCACGTTGGAGCAATACCCCCGGTAGGATCCCAGGGTTTTCCTGGCCCGGTCCCTGCCCAGAACCAGCGGCAGAAAGTCTCGGTAGGTGATGATCTAGAAGAGAAAAGGTAGGAAGAAAATGACGTCAGTGGCTGCCTACCCCACCCCCTTACCTTTGGACAGACAGCGGGCTTTGTGAAGGGCTATGCGGACATATTCATTCCTGAGTGTCAGCATGTCAAATGTAGCAATGTTCATTTCCCCTGGGCTGATGGAGATAATGGAAGCCCAGTGAAGTTGAGTGACACGGACAGGGTCACACAGGGCGTCAGTGGCAGAACTGGAGATACAGATCAGGTCTCAGACCCACACACAATCATGCAGACCTGACTTGCTCGAGGTACATCCCCAAGGATGTTAAGGAGGTGAGAGCCACTTTTTCAGATTGCTTCCCGTGCTAGGTTTCCTGCCAGTGGATGCTAGGACCCAGGGCTTCCTACCTGGACCATGGCCCCCACGATCTTCCGAGCCTCCTGGTATAACTGGTCTCCGGTCCACTGGGGATTCAGGCGCCTCAGCTCGGTTGCCAGCCGGTTGTGCTCTCGCACAAAGAGGGTGTGCATGGCTGCCAACTTGGGAGTTTCACTTGATCGTGTGTCACCTTGAAAACCCCGAGTTCAATGTCACTGTAGCTCTTCCAGAGACATGTCTGTCTGCTGGGGGCTAGAAAAAGGTGGCAGGACTCTGACTGAGCCATGCTCCTGGCCCTCACTAGAACTTCCTCTCCTCAGCTGTGCCGTGAGGCTGCCCACTGACCACCATCTCTTCCCCAACCCAGCGGGACGGGAGGCAGAGGACGGCAGGGTCCCTGATCCCGAAGTGACTGGGACAGATTTGGGTGAGATGGGAAGAAAAGCACAGGGCAGTTGCCAGTCTTGGGCAGGAAAATCTTTGCCTAATAATTCTACTCTACAAGATGACTGGATCAGCTGGTGGAAAGACCTGGGTGACTCTAGGAACCTTGACTTGGGCTCCAAGGGCCTGCCTGTCCTACGAACTACACCCATCTGCTGCTCTCTTCCAGGGCTGGCTGGGTCTTCCCCTATCTTTGGACTTGCTATCATGCAAGAGGGAAGGCTGGAAGCAAAGTTCAGTCTTAAAGGTGGGCCTTACATACAGTTATCTGCCGGCATTGAACTGATTAAGACCTTTTGCACAAAGTCTTATTTAAGCCACTCTTCAGTAGATTTCACACAAAGACCCAAAAAGAAAAGTTCTTAGAAAAGGGGCTGGAACCAACTCTCTGCAAAGAAGCTATGGAATAGAGTGGAAAGAGCAGAGACCTGGACACTCCCCTGACCTGAGTCCCCACTGTGGACTCTGCCTCCTGACCTCCATGCTCTGGAGCCAAATTAGTCACCTTCCCTGAGCCTCCATTCCTCATCTGTAAAATGAGGGTTATAATAGTGTCAGGGCTGCTACAAGGATTAGAGATGGCACATTTAAGTATCCTAAGTAACCAGTACCGATGCTTATTATCAAAACCAGCATGTGGAGGCAAAGAACCCAAGGAGAGTTCAAATTATGCATCTGAAAGAAGGTACCAGGTAACAGTGTCCAGCACCAGTGGGATGGCGGGGAGGGCGGCATTGAAGACCTAAGGGAATTTAGCCCTGAGAAGAAAAACGTAGGTGGAAGTAAAACTAAGTAAAGAGGCCATTACTGAGTGAAAAATAGACTGATTCTTCTCTGAAGTTCCAGAAACAGGATGAAGGGCAATAGGTGGGTGTTGGATCAGAGTTGGGGGTACCTTTCTGACGGTCAGCTCCGGCGTTTGCAAAGGGACTCTAGACAACCTACAGGCCCTATAGCAGCTACAGCTGGACCCGCGCTATGGTGCACCAAATACTGAGGTCTGAAGGCAGGTACCCCCACTGCACCCCACCATGGCCTCCCAACATGGAACCCAGGGACTGGCTGTGTCCTAGGAAGACACCACCTTCCCCCAGGCTGACCTGCCAGGAAGCAGGGGATGCGTGCATTGCGGTTGGTGAGGAGGCAGGGGTCGTCCCGCAGGTTGTCGAAGGGCAACAGGGCCCGACCGTTGTCACTGAAGCGCTGGTTGACGGCCATCAGCCCCAGTAAGTTGGTCTTGTTGCGGAGGTTCAGGGAGAGGGTGACCTCGCTGCCGTACACCATGCTGGCATCCAGGAAGGAGGTGAGGGCATTGATCTGGTTTCGAATGAGTCTCTTGTTTTGGGGGCAGGAGGGTGCTGAGCGGAAGAAGGGGATGCAGTCCTGCTGGTTCTTGATTCGGGGGTCATTGGGTGGAATCTGAGATGGAAGAGGAGCCAGTGACACCAGGGCCCCTAAAGAGCAAGCTCACGCCTCTTATCCCCACATCTACTTCAAAACCTTGCTCAAAACTCCCCTTCTCCAGGAAGCCCTCCTAGATTCATCCAGTCTCACACTGCTCATCAGGTCAGTTTGAATGTCCTTAGTATCACAGAGTCATGAAAGGTTAGAAATGGATGGAGCCTGAGATCCTTATGTTCCTCATGGGGAAACTGAGGCTCAGAGACAGGAAGTGGCAGTAAGTTAGCAGGAGAGGAAGGATCGAAACTTAGATCTCCTGACAGCCCTTGCTCCTTTCATTCCATTCAATTCAACAGACACTTCCTAAGCACCTTTCTGTCTTGGGTGGTTTGGGTGCTCTCCCCTCCCCTGTCCTACTTTGTCCCACCCCTGTGGCCGTCATTCCTAGAAGGACGGTCTCTGACCTGGCTCCTGGGGAGTCCAGGAGGAGAGAAGGGGAGAGACCAGGTTGGCTGGGTCAGACTCCACCAGCACTTCCAGAATGGTTTGAAGATATGAAGATCAACAAAACCCAGTACAGGTTGCAGGGAGCTGGCAATTCAGTTGAAAACACACACACACACACACAGAATGTAATTCTAAATTGACATGCCATTTGCTATGCTTGATCGAAAAAAGCCAGAAAAGAAAGGAGGTATAGGAAGATATGGGAAGGTTCCCAGAGGAGCTGCCCCTGAACCAGAGCTTGAAGAATGGGTAGTTGCAACAGGGAGGAGCCAGCCAGGGGCCCTCACACTCATCATGCCATATGGATATCACCTTGCCTAATAAGGGTGAGTGAGGGGTAAGGGTGTGCACATATGAGTGTGTGCACGTGTGTCACCCCTTGCCCCAGCCTCTTTTCTTCCCTAGTGTTCCACACCCCCTTGCCTCTCAGCCTGAAGGACAGCACTCTGCCCACAACCCAATCCCGGGAGTTGGTGAGAACTTCAGGGCCCTCAGACTACCCCAGGAGGGAAAGAAAGGGAGAGCTAAGAGACCCTAATGGCTTCCAAAAGCAGCAGCCCAAAGGCTTCCCCTGTTGGGATCAGACCTATGGGTCAAATCAAGTCTCACTGCTTCCCCTTCTATGAAGCCTGCACTGAATCTTCTGGAAGATTGCCCTATACCCACCCCTCAAAAACACAGAACGGGCATCTATGCTGGGCTGTGCTTCCGGTCTTTGCCTGATATTCCAGCATCCCAGACAGCTCCACAGGATGGTAGTTAAGTCTTCTGGATCCCCACCCCCAGCTCTTGGCCTGGGGGGAGGCCAGGGCCTGGGAGGCTGGCTGAGGATACCTTAATGGGGAAGCAGGGAGGGAGCTGGGCACAGGTCTTCTCACAGTCAACGCCTGCGGTGAAGGACACTCTGGCTTGGGATTCAGGGACAAAGTCCAAGTCATGGTCAATGAACTGGCCCCACTGCATGAACATGAGGGCTCGGCCCTCGTCAGAGGTCAACCTCTCTCTGGGGAAACGCACAATCTGGTTGGAGACTTCCCGGACCTGGTGGGAAAACAGGTGAACATTGGGGATTAGCTTCTGCACCCCGAAAAGTGTTGGAGCCAACCTGGGTCTTGGGGCAGCAGGTTACCCCTACTGGAATTAACGGGCTCTCCTCCTCTCCTGCTCTCCCCTCCCCTGTCCTACTTTGTCCCACCCCTGTGGCTGTCATTCCTAGGAGGATGGTCTCTGACCTGGCTCCTGAGGAGTCCAGGAGGAGAGAAGAGGAGAGACCAGGTTGGCTGGATCAGCTTAATTTATAAACTAACGGATAGCACTGATGGATAGGTGCATGGGCTAGTTGCTAGATAACGGATAATATGGAGAGAATGGCTAGATCAATGGCAGAAAAATTAATACATAGATATTGATAGGTAGATGATAGATTGTTTATTGACATATGAATAGAAAATTGGTAAATTAATAAATATGAAATAGCATGGATCAGTAGACCTGGCTAGATTACAGCGAATAGGCCTTTATACAGGGGTGGGCAAAAGTAGGTTTACAGTTGTGAGCATGTAAAACAGAGCGTTTATTCTTGCATTATTTAATAATTATTGTATTATTTATTTATGTTACAACTGTAAATGTACTTTTGCCCACCCCTGTATTTAGCAAGATACTTCAAGACTAATTCAGGAAAATGATATGCTCTATAACATGGGTGTTTATTTAATATTTATTTCATATTCATACCAGCAATATGAGGCAGGTTTTACTGCCATTTGACAGATAAGCAAACTGAGGCTCAGCTGTGTTACTTGCCCCAGTCACCCAGCCAGCCAGGGGAAGAGCTGGATTCCAGGCCTGTCTGGCTGACTCTGGGCTGTGCTTTAACGGTCCCCACCCCGAGTTTTGCAGAGATCAAGCGCCCTCCAGGTTCTCAGCCCGACTCACCAGAGGGAGGAGGAAGCCATTGCGCCTCCTGCCAGGGGTCCAGCCGTAGGGGAGCGACAGCCTGTCCTCATACTGGGCTGGCAGCCAGCGAGCCAGGGGAGTGTTGGAGGCCCCCAGCCAGGGTCTCCTCCTGCAGCAGTGGGTGGGCCCAGGTCAGTGGGGTTCCGGACCTGGAGACCACTCCGAGCTGGGGTGGGCGGGTGAGGAAAGGGAGGTAACGCCGGGTCACGTGCAGCCCCTGGCACCCACCTGTTGTTGCATCTCCCAGTGATGGTGCGATACTTGTTACTGCACTTCTCCTCCTGGTGCTGGACAGCACAGCCACTGGCCTTGGACAGCAGCCGCAGCTGGGATTCCGTGAGCACCTCTGAGGGTGGGCAGGTGCACAAGGTCCTGGGTCAAGGATCTTGGCTCCGGCCTGCGCCGGCCTGTTCTGTACCTCCCACCCCTTTACTCTCTCCCGTCCCAAGGCTTGCACATCCCTCGCCCACTCCTTGCTTCCTTCCATTCCTAGGCCAGGGCCACCCTGGGGACCCAAGGGGGAGCATGGTACCAGTGACATTGAAGGAGCTGGACCCCTGGAGTTGTAACTTCTCCTCCAGCAACCCCAGGGCCAGATGCATATAATCAGCAGCCTGAATGATTTTCCGAGTGGCCGCTAAGGGCTGTTTGAAGTAGAACAGGAGGTCTGTGGGGCTGGCGGAGCCGCTGTGAAGGCGTTGCTTGATGCTGTGCACAGAGGGAGGGAGGGCTGACCGGAGGAAGCAGGCTTGGGCAGAGCCCCAGCCCAGGCGGTGCAGGCACATGGACAGAAAGGAGGCTCTCTGCCAACATGCCCCCACCGCCGTGGTCCCCAGGGCAGGTTGATGGGTGAGGACCTTCTCCTCCCCAATCCACCTCCCAGACCCATGCAGGCCCCAGACCCAGGCCCACCTCCTGCGAGTCTGATTGTAGGAGGAATCCACCAAATATTTGGCCTCTTGTATGCAGCTCTGAAGGACCGATGTCTCCACTGTCCTGGGGGAAGCTGCTCAGAGGGAAGGGGACTCAGGGTCCAGGAGAGCCAACCCCCGCACCCCTGCCCCATACCCAAGCACCTCCCCTCCATGGCCCTCCTCCCCAATCGTCCAAGGAGCTATTACCTGAGGCAGTGCCCTCACAAGGCTGGGCCAGGACGAGTGTGGCTAGGACCCCCGCCAGAGCGAGGAGCAGCTTCATCTCCACCATGAGTCCCGCAGCCACAGTGGGGCAACCGGCAACTCCCACGCCTCGCATTCGAGTGGAGTCTCCTGCTCACCTGAAGGAGCCCAAGCTGGCCTCTTCCTGCTGCTCTTCTCTCGAAGTGGCTGCAAAGGGACTCTTATATCCTGTCCCAGGGGGAGGGAGGGCAGCTCCGTGCCCTAGAAGCCCAGCCTCTTGAGGTGGAGCTCTAGCACTTCCCTTTTATTTGGGGGGGGTGGGGGGGTCATGAGACTGAAACACCTGCACCACCCTGCAGCTCTCCAGCCTGAGGACCTTCTTCCCTCCGACCCGCTCACCCCACCCCCACCCTCTTGGTGTCGGCTGATGCGTTTCTCTCAGAGCCCAGATGGCTCTGTGAACATCTGTGGGGTGACGGGGCAATAGCCTGCCTCAAAAGAGGACGCAGCCTGGTCCTACCACCCACTAGTTGTATGGCCATGTCCCCTTCCCAGACCTCAGTTTCCCCATCCCTAAAAAAGCAACTTGAGCCAGATGGCTGGAAGTGCTCCTCTCCTTCCCTAACAGGGCAGAAGCTGGGTCTGTATTATATTACTGCAGTACCTCCCCATACTGCCCCCAGCACAAGGCCTGGCACTCAGTAGGTGCTCAATAAATGCTTGTTGAGTGAATTCATAATATAGGATTAATGATTCGGCCCCTCCCCCTTACTCCCTACCCTTACCAGCCCTCTCTAAGATGCCATAGAGGCTAACACAATGCTTGAGTCACGGCCTGAAAATTAAGGGGGCTACCTCATGGGGCCATCTGGGGGACACAGGGAGATGTGACAGTGAAGCACCCAACAGCAATGGCAGCAGGCCTCCATAAAAGCTGAGGACATGGCTTTGGCTTGGTGCTTCTCCATGAATTCAAGTGCTTAGCACAGTAGGTGTGCACTGAGTAGTAGGTGTAAATTCTGACGTCTGGTTGAGATGATCAGCATCAGCTTCCCTGGAGGGGCTGCAGGGGCTCAGCCAGCTGTCTTGGGTCTGGCTCTGCCTTCCTTTCCACATCTTTTTTTTTTTTTTCTTTAAGATTTTTTATTATTATTATTCATTGTTTTTTAGAGAGAATGGTATGGAGGGAGGAAGAAAGGGAGAGAAGCATCAATGTATGATTGCCTTTCACCTGCCTCCAGCCATGGACCTGGCTGGAGACCTGGCTTGCAACCTGGTTATGTGCCCCGGCTGGGAATCGAACCAGCAACTTTGAATTCATAGGCCATTGCCTATCCACTGAGCCACCATTTCCACATCTTAACACCCCAGTCAGCCTCCTGCCAAGGGACGTGCTCTCTCACACGGTCTTGAATTTCCTCCTGCAGTTCTCTCCTGGATGAGCCAGCTTCAACCCCACCCAGTCTGCCTGAGGAACACTGGCACCTCTCTCCCTGCCTCAGCTGCGGAATCACTGCTGCTGAGCTCTGCTGCCCGCCTGCCCCGCCTCTACCTCAGGGGGCTCTGTTCACCCTTTCGTCCCAGGCACCTGCTCCAGACTCCCAGCTGTCTCACTCCCTCTATCCTCCCTGCCCTGCCTGAACCCAACCTCACACCCTCCATAGTCCCCTCCTCCCACAAGACACCCTGGCCTGACGGTTGCTCTTGAAATAGCCCCTTCAGCAATCCCTTTCACAAGCTCCAGTTGAAGGCCTGGGCCCTGATCTTATCTCCTTATCTTCAGCAGGGGCCCCTCTCCTGTGACAAGGGGGCCTGGATGGAAAGTCACTGTGGAGTTGCCAGAAGTGTCTTACCCTGGTACTTACCAGGCCCTGGACCTCAGTTTCCAAATCTGTGAGATAGGGACAATGAACCTCATGAAGGAGACAGAGTTTAAAAAATGGTAATCTGCCCTAACTGGTGGCACAGTGGATAAGGCCCTGGTTCGATTCCCAGCCAGGTCACATAACCAGGTTGCAAGCCAGGTCTCCAGCCAGGTCTCCAGCCAGGTCTGTAGCTGGAGGCAGGTGAAAGGCAACCATACACTCATGTCTCTCTCCCTCTCTGTCACTCTCCCTTCCCCTCTCTCTAAAAATAATAAATAAAATCTTAAAAGAATAATCATAATAAATAAATAATGGTAACCTGCTCCTCAAATGTGCTTAACCTTTAGACTGCAGGAAGCCAGGTCCCCGCAGAAGGCTGGAAGCTAGGGTGGGACTAGGTTGCCCCACTTCTGGGGTACCCCCAAAGAAAATGCAGAGTGAGCTCAGCTTGCCCTCCCAGAGGACTCATTCTTCAGCAATACCGAGGTACGTAAAGGTCTGTCGCAGGTGTGGGTTGCTGCGGGTTATTGGCACAAGCTGGAGACAGGACCCTGGGCTCCAGACCCTGCCTGCATGTTGGCCTATCTCTAGGGCATTGGCCCATTGACTGCTCGAGGGGCTGATGAGAGGCAAGCAGATAGGAAGGTGCCTCTGAGGGGCCCTATATAACCAGTCTATGCAGAACAGGTTTCCCAGGCACGGCAGGGCCGGGATGGTAGGCAGAGATGCTGGCCAGGAGCCCATAGGAAACACCAGGTCTGCCGCCTGGCTTCCTGCCCCTTCAGTGTGCCTTTGGCTGCCCACTCTGCCCCACGGGACCTCGCCCCTACGCTGCAGCCACCTCGACCCTCCATGCACAACACCCTCCATACCTCACCCCTTCCCCTCCGTGGCTTCCAGGCCTCTGCCGACTCTGTAGGAAACCTCCCTTTGGGAACCACAGCGTGTAGCCCAGGCGCTTGTTGGGAGCAGTGGAGGGCGGTGCCAGCACCGTCCTGGGCCGCAGTCCCAGCACCGTTATCCATTTGGTCAAGCGCCTCATCTGCTGAGCCCTCGTTGGTAAATACAGGTCATTGCTACATGTAATTAGAGTCGTTATGGCAATAAACGTAGATGCCTGGCCCACAGCGGGCACGCAGCAATGTTTGAGCCTCACCAGCTCAGGTGAGGCTGAGCCCAGATGATTTGGAATTTACTGTCGAAGAGAAAGCGTGTATCCGAGGGAGCCGCCTTGTAACTGAGAATTAACTTCCACTTGGAATGCAGTGTTCATCAAAGGAAAGTAATAAAAATGCATTCATTTGAAGCTTACAGGCTTGGGGCCCAGTTGGACCATGGAGGCTAGGGTGTCATGCAGGAGAGCTCTTTCTCTGAAAGGGAAATGGCAAAATCGGATTACAAGACTGAGCCACACGAGAAGAAAAATGTGTAATGAGACACATCTCAAAGACCACTGTGGGTGACAGGAGGAGATAAGGCTAATTAGAAACTGAATAAGGGGGGGAGAGAAAGGATGGGAGCATCCTCGGGGATCAGGGCCCTGACCAGTGAGCCCTTCAATTGCTCTCCCTCCACCTCTGGCGGCCATAAGACAATGAAGTCCAAGGGGACTGGGTACCACTAGTCCCATGGGCATGCTGTTTCCTCTGCCAACTCATTGGCCCTCCATGCAGCTTCTCCTAAAGAAAGAAACTCCCAGGCTCACACAGTCCAGCTCCTGCCACCTCCCCTCTCCAGAGACCATCTCCTCTCTACTCCTCGGCCCTCTAAACCACTGGCTTTTGGCTCCCAAAATGGGCCTAGCCTACCTGCTATGGGTCTTAACTGGAAAATTCTTCCCCTTTTGTGGCCAAAGATTCCTACCAACCCTCCAGGCCCCAACCACAGAAAGCCTCTCCTGTCCCAGCAACGCCAGACCCAACTCAAGTGGTTGGGTCTTCCTGGTCCAACTTGAGCTGCTTTTATGGAATTTAATTAACATCACTGTAATTATACTACATATATGGCACTTTTGTGGTTGAATCCGATGGTGCTACAGCTCCCTACAGGCCTGCGAGTGCTGTACAGAAAAGGTGGGTGCCTGTTCTGAGGCTCACTGTGGCCTCAGCACATAGCACAGTACCTGGCAGGCATCTGCCATGACCTGGTCTGTCACAGCTCTTGGGTCAGGGATTGGATTTGTGCCTGTACATCTGTTAGGTGCCTCTGGTCAGTGTCGTTGTTCGCCCTGCTCAGTGAACACCTTTGCAAAGACTGCCCCTGCCAGGCTGAGGCCCAGACCCAAGACCATGATGGAGCCATCCTTCCCTGGCATCTTTTAGCTGCAGTACCCAAGAACCATCCTTCCCCCTCTCCCCTGGCCATCTCAAAACCTCAACGTTCTGCAACCACTTTCACAAGAACTGTCTACCAGCCACAGTGGGGCTGCTGGCCACAGGCCTGATTGGATCTCTTTATCTGCTAAGCCCAGAGGTTCGGGTGGTGACAGTTGCCGCAGAGCAGGGCTCAGGGTCTGATGGGCCTGCTCCTATTCCCAGGGGTTGTTGGGAATGGGGTCCTTGGACCTATTCTCATGGCAAGAACACAAAGGTCTGCGGAGAGAAGGGGCTTAGCTCAAACTTCAGCAGCCCCATACCATGTCAGAAGCCGGGGCAGGTCAGAAGCGTGTGCATGAGTTTGCGTGTGCGACTACACATGCTCCAGTGCTGAGGACACTCCTGACAGAGGCAGCTCTGAGTGTTCTGTTTCTAGCAAGGCCAGAAACATTCACTGTGCAGCCTTGGAGAGCTACCCTGGGAGCCCAGTACCACTCTGGCCGTGTGACCTTGAGCAAGCGCTTGACCTCTCTAATCATCTAGTGAAGTCAACAATGGGCGGAAATGTTCTAGGGCAGAGGGGATCTCTGATGAGCTCTGGAAGGATGCACAGATCCAGGCTGAGGGGTCAGCTGAGGGCAAACACCCATCCTTTCCCCTCCTTGGACTTTAGTGAGAGCTGTACCTCACCTCCTTCATCACATTGGGAGCTCCCAGGGGCAGGGACTGGGGGCTGGGGGTGGAGGAGTGTGGCCTTGTCAATAAGGCAGACTCTGCTTTGAATTGGTGACTTAATGAATGACCCACTGAACACTGCCACTTGTGAGGTGCCCCAACAGCAAATATTAGTTTAATGAATGAATAAGAACATGACTGTCTAGACATAGCTAACATTAAGTTCCTTGGATATCATTTAAGGGATGCTCTGATTGTTCCTTTTATGGCTGACATGTGTGGGGGTGTCTGTCCACCAGTATCTCCTTCTCTTGGAACAATCCTCACCCACAATCCCTGCTGAAGTGGTGGGCTTGGATGATCACGTTTATGTCACATGATCCGCATATCCCGCAGCCACATGCAAACATGGCCCAATTTCAGCCGGTCAGGTTATCTTTATAAGACTGGAATTTGAACCATGAAAGACTGAACTAGTCAACTGGGGAAGGCAGAATGGGAAAGTCAGGTTTTGGGGCTAAGGTTCCCATTTGGGCTGTGTAAAGGTAGCTGCATAGGCAGGGAGGAGTGGAGGGAGGGAGGAGGAGAAACCAGCTGTGTCAGCTCTGATAGCTTCTTATGTTCACAATACCCACCTCCACATTATATCCTCAAAATAAACCCTCTCTTTTTTTTAAAGATTGTATTTATTATTTTTGGAGAGAGGGGAAGGAGAAGAGGCAGAGGGAGAGAGACATCAGCGTATTGTTGCCTCTCACCTGCCTCCAGCTACAGACCTGGCTGGAGACCTGGCTTGCAACCTGGTTATGTGCCCTGGCTGAGAATTGAACCAGCGGCCTTTGGGTTCATAGGCTGGTGCCTTATCCACTGTGCCACCAGCCAGGGCCTAAACCCCCTCTTTTTTATTTAAACTAGTTGGGGTCATAACCCCTTCAACACTAATGATAACCTATTTCTTCTCTTCGCTCTGCCTAACTACCTGACCCCAAAACCCCAGTTTGATATTGGGAGAAAGATATGATGGGGTTCAGCATGGAGGTCCAGGCAGAGAGGAAACTAGGTCCACCAGCCAAGTCGGGGTTGGGGGAGCCCAGGTGGATGTAAAGATTAAGTTGGCAAAAATCAACGTAAGGAGGGAGATAGGGAAAAGGGAAGGGAGAGATAGGCTATCTATCAACGTAAGAGAAAGAAAGAGGTAAAGAGTCAACAAACTGTTATAGAGCACTTCTTATATAGTATTATATTGGGCCCTAAATGCATATTTATAAATATGAATGAATGAAGAAATAATCCCATTCCTGTTTGCAAGAAGTGTTGCATCTGAAAATGGAGGTAGGTAGGAAAATAGCAGTAAGTAGTCAAAGTTTTGCAGACATGCCCTGAATTTATGTCACTTTCTCTTCTCTGTTTCACCCATGGGGAAGTGGCTGGAGTTCAGCCTCTACCCTCTCTGCCCTACTTCTAAAACTCCACTCAATTGATGAAAGGATAAATGCCAGACATCATAGTAACAATAACAATAATCCTTACATAATGATTTACATAATATTCTTATGTGTTTTTATTAGAATCTTATAACAAATCTGTGAGATTGTAGGGACAGATATTATTTTATGCCAATTTGGTAAGGAAGGATCCAGAGTCCAAGAGAGGCCAGGTGGCACATCCAAGGTCACAAGTTTGGTAGGTAATCGAACAAGAGCTCCCAATTTGGGGCTATGTCTCCAAGTTCTGCACTCTTTCTATCATTCTGGACAAAGGCTAAAGGGATATTGGGGAAAAGGGTCAAAACGCAGAACATAGAACTGCTCTTGTAGGGAAATGCTGTCATCATAGAAGGAAACTGTCCATTAAGAAGGTGGAAATGAGCAAGTAATTTTCCAGAATATTTCCATGAGAATACACTTTATTATTTATAGGAGTGTTCAAACCATACATCACAAACAAAAACAAAGGTATTTCTTTTTCTTAAAAATCTGAGTAAGTTGTTTAGTTTTGAAATTCACTTCTACAATGACCCTCACAACATATTTACAATAAAGAGAACAGATATGGTAGTTCTCTGTCCACTCTACAAATGGAAAACAAAGCCAAAGAGAAATGACCTACCCACTGTCACTCCCTTTTAAAATCAATCAGTGCCTCCCCAATCTCTTCACTGCTGCCTGCATCTCCTTGTTCCTCAAAGTGTAAATCATGGGGTTGAGCATGGGGGTCATGACTGTGTGGCTGATGGACACAGCCTTGTCCATGGAGAAGGCAGTGAAGGGCCGGGCATAGAGGTAAATGCTTGGAATGAAGACCATTGACACCACGACAATGTGAGAGGTACAGGTGGATGCTGCCTTCCTCTTGGCCTGTCCTGAGTGGGACCTCAGCATCACCAGGATGACCGAGTAGGAAGTCAGGAGGAGAACGAACCAGATGATATCTAGCAATCCACTGTTGCAGATCATGAGGACCTCTAAGATGGATGTGTCAGTGCATGCAAGTCTCAGCACCTGTGGGACATCACAGTAGAAATTATCCAGGACATTGGGGCCACAGAAAGGCAGTGGGAGCATCAGAGCCAGCTGGCTAATGGAGTGGACAAAGCCCACCATCCATGCTACCACCACCAGCCCTACGCAGAGCTGAGTATTCATGATGGTAGCATAGTGGAGAGGTCGGGAGATGGCAACAAGGCGGTCATAGGCCATCACCGAGAGGAAGAAGACCATGGCACCTCCCAGAAAGTGGAAGAAGAAGATCTGGGTCATGCAGCCCTGGTAGGAGATGGCCTTCTTCTCAGAGAAGAAGTCCACCAACATCTTCGGGGCAGTGACTGAGGAGAAACAGAGGTCTAACAGGGCCAGATTTCGAAGCAGAAAGTACATGGGGGTGTGAAGCCGGGAGTCTGAGGTCACTGTGACCATGATGAGGAGGTTTCCCGCAACAGTGGTGGTATAAACAAACAGAAACACCAGGAACAGGAGAAGCTGGAGCTCCCGAGTCTTAGAGAGCCCCAGGAAGACAAATTCTGACACCCATGTGTGGTTCCCTGATTCCATGGTACCTTTTTTATACACCAAGGGTGAAAGAACCACCTACGTAAGTACATGAAGTCAATTTTACTGCTCACAGGCTAAACCAAGTTGTCCGGGTCCATGTGACGGTCATCCTCATAGGCAGACCATACCACCAGGTGCCGATGAAATTAAATGACCTTGTCTCTGCAGAGTTTACAAGGTGGTGCTGGAATATGTATTCATGAGACCCTAAAGCCATCCAGAGACACATGCAACATGCTTTTCAAAGGTTCAGTGTAATAAAGTGGCAGGAAGACACGTGGAGTCCAACAGACCTGCAGCCCAATGGTCAGGGCTTCTCTTTCCCTGAGATTCACCCTTGAGTAAGTTACTTAATCTTCTTGATCTCAGCTTCCACATCTGCAAGGGGAGAATAAAAATGTTTTCTTTATAGAATAGCCTTTGGGATTAAATAAAGTAACAGATAAATTTCCTAGAGATGTGCCTGGAACAGTACATAATAACTACTCTCCTCTGTATAGTCTCTTATGGCAAGGACATCCTCTCTTCTTTCTGTCTCTATTACATTTTTCTACCAGTCATTTTTCGTGCAACATTTAACACATTATAATGTTAATGAACTCTCCACATGTCTGTGTTTTTCCTTCATAATTCAACGGTAAGCTCCCAGAGGCGTAAGGGTGGATCTTATAACTTATTTGTGCCCTATCTTGCTGATAGTTAATATTTAAAAAGCCTGTGGTAGGGGCTGCTGGATGAGTACCTTCTTCCTGCCTCTTTCCTTGTGTGTCGCTCATGTAGGTGGCCCCTTATTGTGTGAAGATGGGACATACATGGTGTGTACGCGGAGACAAAAAAAAAGGGAAGGGCAAGAGAGATTCTCTGGATTAAGAAATAAATTATAAACCTTGGCTGGTGTGGCTCAGTGGATTAAGTGCCCACCTGTAAACCGAAGGGTCATAGATTAGATTCCCAGTTAGGGCACATGCCTGGGTTGCAGGCCAGGTTCCCAGTTGGGGGGTGTGCAAGGGGCAACTAACGGATGTATCTTCCATACATTGATGTTTCTCTCCCTCTCTCCCTCCTTTCCTATTTTTCTAAGTAAATAAATAAAAATCTTTTAAAAAGAAAAGAAGAAATACATGGTGAAATTGTATGAAGGGGACTCAGAGAGCTCTTCTGAAAGGAATAAGAATTTTAGAATACGTTTCTGACTACAAGGCTAGAAAACACAGGCTGATGTTGAAATAACAGAAATCGGCAAAGGACTGAAGAAGGGAGATTAAGAGGAATAGAGCACGTGAAAGGAGGGAGTGGAAAGGCGGTGGGGCAAGGGAGGGAATGGGACCAAATGTGGAGAAGGGGATGGAAGATGAGGGAGAGTGGGTAACAAGTGAGGGCTGTGAGGTGCCACCTTGTCTCCTTGTCCCATCCTCTCTCACCTGCCTGTTGCAACCTGTTATCTATTTGAGGTCTTTTTAATCTCATCCTTCTGCTTCCATGTCAGTCCACTTTGTAGATTGCTGTCAAACAGACCTTTCTAAACTCCTATCTGATCCTGTTTCTCCCTCATTATAATCTTTTAATGACCGTGTAGCGCCCACAGGTTAAAAATTGAATCTTAGAAGTTCCCTAACGTGCTTTGTAGATCAAGTCATGCTAGAAAGCCAGGCTTATGGACATGTATGCAACTTCCTCTTAGCATGTCATACAAAGCAACCAAATGGAGCCTCCATCTACCTTTCTAGTCAGCCTCCCTGTACCTAGACTGATTTTTCTTCAAGAAATTCATATGCTTGGTTATTTCTGTCGTTTTGGTAATGAATTCTGTTTCCTGAAATATCTTCTACCTTCTAAACTAAAATACTCAGATACATCCTTCTCTGTATGCCTTTCCCCTGGTCTCCCAATCCGAAGTAATTTCTCATTTCTCTGGGTTCCAATACATTTTGTAAATACCTCAGACATAACATTTATCTTTTTTTCCTATTGTAAAAAAAAAAAAAAAAAAAAAAGGTTGTAAATTTATTTTTTAAAAAGATTTTTCAAAGGTTTTTTTATTGATTATTTCCAGAGAGAAAGGCAGGGAGGGAGGAGGAAAGGGAGAGAAACATCAATATATGGATGCCTTTAATCTGCCTCCAGCTAAAGACCTGGCTGGAGACCTGGCTAGCAACCCGGATATGTGCCCTGGCTGGGAATCGAACCAGAGACCTTTGGGTTCACAGGTGCCTTTCCACTACATCACCAGTCAGGGCTTACGGTTACAAATTTAATAACTTAGTGGCCCCAGCACCTACAACAGCAACTCTAATCTACCGGTCGCTCAAAAATGTTTTCTAACTTAATGTATTAGTAGGCAATTATGTGATCTTGTTTTAAGTGACTATGTGGGGAACTTTGTGGTGTATTTCCTTACCCCTTGTTTTCAGCATCCTCCCTCCAAATTACAGGGCCAATTCTTCACTTCGTCTTTTAAAAGTCTGGGTTTTCATGTGCAACATCACACTTCCCTGCATTACTTCAGAGTCCCTCCTCACACTTTAGACTTACAACTATCAAATCTTGTCACTTGTTTATTCTCCCCACCTTCCAGCAAATGTCTCTAGATCCTTCTCACAGCAGATCTATTTGCAGCTGAGGGAACCCTGGTCTCTCACCTTCCTTCAGTCCAGAAGGAGAGAGGCTTCAGGTCTTAACATCTTGGAGATCCTTTTCCTGCAGCTTCAGTTTCCTAGTTACTGCCTGCACCTCACATACGCAACAATGGGTGTGATCCTAGGGGGCAATGTCTTCAGGGAGGAACTATTGGACCGGGCGCAGGAAGCAGGCAGGGCTGGGTTGATTACCGCTGGGGCCAAAGGAGCAATGGGAGTTGTTAAAAAGTTTCTAAATGTCTTAAAAACCCATACTCCCTGAGAGGTATTCCTTGGGGACCAAGAGTGTCAAGGACAATGAACATTTTAAAGGCCGGCCTGTAGACTGTTGGATTCTCAGGCCAAGATCCAAAAGGTCAAGAGTCTCTTCAAAAAAAAAGGCTCCGGAAGTTGCAGATGAACTTGCCCCCGATTCTTATCCTTGACTCACCTGAAAAGCTTGTTAAAAAACAAATTAATGTGCCCCAGCCCCAGGCATTTGCATTCAGTGGGTCCAGGGTGAGGCCAAGAAAGTGCATTTGTAACAGGTTCTCAGAGGGAGCTGAGGTTCCAGGGCCTGGGGCCACACCCTGCGAACCACTGACTTGCTCCCAGCCCTTCGGGCTGTTCACTCCGGGAGTCTTCAAGGTTAACTGGTTTGATTTCTTTCTGTTTCCTCCTCCTCCTATTCCATCCACTTTTAAAATGAATTGATCTTTAGTTAGGGAAAGCCATAGGTGGGAAACTGTTTGTATGCTACAATGGAAACTTACTTCCCGGTAAACCTTGTCCTTTATTTTGCCAACCAGACTCCAATGCTGATTCACCATCTATATAGCCAAGTCCACTCACATCATCTATAAGATGCTAGCATTCTTTACATGTGAATTATTATTCTGACTCACACAAGGATTGGTACAAGAAACGTGTGTATTTTCTCACTATGAGGAGTTGATCAAAACTGGAATTAACCCGCATTGTAACCTGGATGTGCTGTAAAAACGGTCCGATTTCTTAGAGCTCTCTGGTCCACATAGTAGTATTTCCAGGTTGGTTTGAATTTCTTCATTGCAAAGGCAAAAGAAAATATCTGCCTGACAGATAAGAAACAATGTAAATCTCTTTCACATATAAGAGATGAAGATTTTTTTAAAACTCCAATTCTTTTTTATTTTATTAAGTTTATTGGAGTAACATTTGTTAATAAGATTATATAGGTGTCAAGTGTACAGTTCTATAATACATCATCTGTAGTATATTGTATTGTATTTCAACACCCAAAGTCAAGTCTCCTTCTGTCATTATATGCGTGACCCTTTTAACCCTTTTCTATCTCCCTCACTCCCCTTTCCCACTGGTAACCACCATAGTGTTGACTGAAAAAAAACAAAAACAAAAATAAAAAACAACTCTAATCCTTATTTAGAGCTCTGGTCCATTGAAAAATTGAGTCATTTGGGAAAGTAGCCTGGACTGGATTCTCAGAAAGGAGACAGGACTTACAGTTCTCATTGATTATCACATGAGTGATTTCAGGTTCTGATTCTAATTTCGCTTTCAATAAGAAAACGTCCTAAGTCCCAGTTTATATATTTTCCCTGCAAAAGGCACCCGTGGGTCTGTAAAATGTTCGCCAAAACTCATCTATTCACTGCAACCTCTAGCCTACAGAATAATTTTCAAAGACCTAAAGGGCAGGAATGGAATAATTATGCTAAAGACCCAGTCATGGAAATTGAACTGAGAAAACAGTTTCCCTATCTACCACCTACTTAAGAAAATAAACATTTGTCAGGTTTAACTACTGTTATAACTTTATACAGTTAAGAGGATTCGGGATACATAGAGAAGAAACTTCATTTAACTTCTCTTTTAGGCAGCCCAGCATCATAAATAATTAATAACCCTCCCTTGGTGATGCTCAGATTTGTATGTCAATTGGACTATAGTCCCCCAAACACTAATTTAAGTGTTGCTGTTATGGGATTTTGTTGATGTGTTTGATGTCCATGATCAGCTGTTTGTTTGTTTGTTTTTTCATAATCAGCTGTTTTTAAGTAAAGGAAATGATCCTACATAATTTGATGGGCCTGATTCAATCAGTTGAAAGGCCTGAAGAGCAGGATTGAGGTTTCCAGAGGAAGGTGAAATGCTGGACTGCAGCATCAGCTCGTGCCTGAGGTCCAGCTCAGACACTTGCCAATGGCCGGTCCAGCTCAGACACTTACCAATGGCCGTCCCTGAAGGTTTCATACTTGCCCAGCCCGTCTCCTAATCATGTAAGACTGACTTTCTTCTTATAAAAAACCTCTTAACACACACACACACACACACATATATACCCTACTGGTCTGTTTCTCTGGTGGAATCACTTTCTATGCATCACAGGGAGGTCAACAACCTAGGCAAGGTTGATTGAGGTCTTCTCACACTTAAATCGTCGCTGAAATGGTAGGATCTATGGATTAATAAGGCTGGAGAGTGACATATTCTCTGAACCAGAATTTATCTACTATCGGTGAAATAATTTATGGCCTTCTTTTGAGAGAGCTGTTTTTTTTTTTGCTAATCCTACACATAAGCAACATAACTAAAGTGCATTACTTGACCTTATGGTTCAGATTGTAAGGATGCCTAACTGTCTCGGTTTAATTGGTTTATTTTTAAAATATAGATGGCAAGTAAAAAATAATGATGAATGGAGATGTGTGAAGGAATTTACATTAATTGAACAACTACTATGTGCCATGGATTATGCTGGGTGTTTTACAATTGCCTCATTGATCCACACAACACTGTGAGGCATTATGGAAATTACACAGCTGAAGAAGTAGAAGTCCAATGATATCCAAAAGGAATACAGGTGACCCAACTTAGAGCCTGAATTTGAATCCCATGGCTTCAAATCCTGTTGTAGTCCCACTGTACTACTGAAGGTGGCATCAGGACATTGGTGATATTTTTAACTTGTCATTTTTTTAAAAAGATTTTATTCATTATCTTCAGAGAGAAGGGCAGGGAGGGAGGAAGAAAGGGAGAGAAGCATCAATGTATGGTTGCCTTTCACCTGCCTCCAGCTAAGGACCTGGTTGGAGACCTGGCTTGCAACCTGGTTATGTGCCCTGACTGGGAATTGAATCAGCGACCTTTGGCGTCGCAGGCAGACGCCTATCCACTGAGCCATCAGCCAGGGTTAAGCCATTTTATGAACAACTTATTAAAATTTTTTTCTCACCCTGGCTGGTGGCACTGTGTATAAGGCACTGGCCTAAGAACCCAAGGCTCCAATAAGAGATATCTTAAAGATATAAACTTTCATGGATTTAGCTGTATTCACTTAAAGGGGGTATTTCTCAACAAATTCAATTAAGAATCAAGCACCTCATCTTATGGAATTAACATGTGTACAATAAACCTGAGGAAATTTTTCTCACATATTTTCCCTTTGGGTCAACATTCTAGATTATAAATGATACATGTTGCACCTGGAGAAGAGACATATTGGAGAATGAGAAAAGTATCATCAGTCACTTAAAAAAATTTAATGTAAACAGGAGGGAAAGCTGTTCTAAGGGATCAAGCAGATGAAGTATGACACTAAATTCATTTTCTCTGCCTGTGCCTCCTTAAGTCCATGGTGAATAGAGAGAAACGTGTGAAGTAGGGAGAACAGAAAGTTAAAGTTAGAGTCACCATGATGACTTAGAGAGACCTTTATTTCTTGAATGGAATGATTGCTAAAAGGAAAAAAGAAATAAAAACCTTGTACAGTATCTTCTCACCTTTTGATCACTGGTAGACAAGATTAGAGAGTTTTACAAAGCGAGGCATACCTCAAAGGAGGTAGAGGGAATAAATAGAAATATAATAGAAATAAAATGTAGATTCTGAAACTGACAGGGAAAGAACAAGAGGCAGGAAAAATGGAAATGCCTCTTTGTATGAGGTACTTTCAAGGCGCTGGGAGGACATCAAAATGAATAAAGCACAGCCTCGGCTCTCAAGGAGCTCTCATTCCAGCGCAGAAGTCAGAGGGAGCGCCCACTAGGTATGGGCCTTGGAAATGAACCCATTACCCCACGCCTGGTCCTGCCTTCTCTGACCTTGGTTCCCCAACCGTCCTACATACTCCTCATCTCAGCCACATCTTCCAAATGATGTAAAGACCTTGTTATGAAAGTAGAATATTTTGCAAGCTATCCAAAGAGTATATGGTAGAAAGGAAAAAATACAACAGGCAAATGTATTTATGGAAAATAATATTTATACAACATTAGAAGTGAGATGACCTTCTATGTAACACAGCTGGTAATTAGGCAGAGAAGCAGGGAGTAGAAAAGAACGTGATTGTCCAGAGTGAAGATGAAACTGTTGACCATTTGTCACAGATGCATTGACCTGTAGATGAGGAGCCGCTAGGTTCCCCCTTGTGGCTGTGGGAGATTCTCAATTTCCAATCGCACCACTATCTCCTGCCGCTAATCTCAGAGTGAGAGGAAACGTGTGCCCAGCCAACCTCCGACACTCACTGGCTGCCCAGCAAGTCATTTCTCTGAGTTTCCTCATTCGTCAAACTGTTTAATATAAAAATAATATATTCGTTGTCAGTTTTCTGAGAATGAGATAAAAGTGCCTAACATAGTATCCAACACAGAAAATATTCATCTTAATGGTCACACTCTAGGAAAATTTTCTTCCACTTTCACATGGGGAAACAAAAGTTCAGAGAAAAGTTTATCACTTACAGTCAACCTATATAAAGTTCACTCCCTGTTGCAAATCACTAGGTGCTTACCTAACCTCTTCATGGCTGCCTGCATCTCCTGGTTCCTCAGGGTGTAGATCATGGGGTTGAGCATGGGGGTCATGACTGTGTAGCTGAGGGACACAGCCTTGTCCATGGGGAAGGGGGTGAAAGGCCGGGAGTAGATGTAGATACAGGGAATGAAGATCATAGACACCACAATGATGTGGGTGGTGCAGGTGGATGCTGCCTTCCTCCTGGCCTGGCCTGAGTGGGACCTCAGCATCACCAGGATAACCGTGTAAGAGATCAGAAGGAGGAGGAACCAGATAAGAACCAGCAACCCACTGTTGGAGATCATTAGGAATTCGAGGAGGGAGGTATCGGTGCAGGCAAGCCTCAACACTTGCGGAACATCGCAGTAGAAGTTATCTAGGACATTGGGACCACAAAAAGGCAATGGGAGCATCAGAGCCAGCTGGACAATGGAGTGGACAAAGCCCCCTACCCAGGCAGCCACCACCAACCCCACACACAATCGAGTGTTCATAATGGTGACATAGCGAAGGGGCTGGGAAATGGCTACATAGCGATCAAAAGCCATCACCGAGAGAAAGAAGACTGTTCCACCTCCCAACAGATGGAAGAAGAAGATTTGGGCCATGCAGCCGTGGTATGAGATAGCCTTGGTTTTGTGAAAGAAGTCCACCAGCATCTTCGGAGAAGTGACTGTGGAATAGCAGAGGTCTATGACAGCCAGGTTTCGAAGCAGAAAATACATGGGCATGTGCAGCCTGGGGTCAAAGGTCACTGTGACCATGATAAGCAGGTTTCCCACAACAGTGGCAACATAGACAAGTAGAAACACCAGGAACAGGAATTTCTGGAGCTCCTGGGACTGTGAGAGTCCTAAGAGGACAAACTCTGACACCCATGTGATGTTCTGTGGTTCCATAGGATCTTTCCCACATACCTAGAGAGAAACCTGCAAAACAAAAATTACAAAAATTCAATCATTTTCCTGGGGAAGATCAGAACAGAGTTGATCGAAGTCATTATTCTGTCTCATTCTGAGATGAGGCTTAGGAGAGCCTTCCATGGAGATAAACGCATTTGCAGGGTTTTCACAGACTTATCTCCCTAACCACACCCTACATTGTATTGCAGGCATTTATAGGTCTTTTTCTCTTCAAACCACACTGTCTTTGTTCATGGGCTTCCAGTCTAATTCATCCCTGCTGTGCCCAGTATGTGCCTTGTCACCCCCAAGCTCCCCAAATGCAGTTGGATCAACCAGTGAATGAATAAACGCGTCAGCAAGTACCTGCAACCACCAATACCATTTTTAGGGGCAAAAAGCTTGAGAATATGGAAAGTAGAGACTAACAATTTTTCCATAAACACACAGTACCTCTCTTCAATGCAGAGGTCTGAGAAAGAGAGGTGTGCGTTAGAGGAAGTCATCATGGACAAATTCAGAGACAATGTGAAGAAAAATAATGCAGATGATAATTGGCTGTCACAAAGCGGGGACAACTAGTGCTTCACAAAACTTTCCTCGGAACTACTTACTCATGGCTTTTGTCATCCTGGGGCCACCTGCACAGGGGATTCAATGCAGCCTGGGGCACATGCAAAATTTCCTTGAACTCTCATGGCTTATATTGAAAACTGTACATAAATTTTCTATTAGATCACTAGACAATCTTTGACAGGGCTTTTAAATTTTAAGTATTGTGAAACTTTGGTAAGTCCAAGGAGTTCTATTAAATATAGGATAGGGAAGAAGCATTTTCTTCTGTTCAGCAAGTAGAAGTTCTAGAAGACATTCACTTGAAAAACAAACTGTGCGTTAAAACCCATTCCCTTGGTGTCAGGTCAGCCTTGCTCAGAGAAATCATACCCAGAGACCATTGGAATCAAGCCATGAGTTTATTGGGGGAAGGAAAATGGGAGGCAGGAAAGATGGGGAGTGGCAAGGGAAGAGGCTCTTGGATAAGTTATCTTCAACCTGACATCCCAGGGTTGGGTTTTTATCTTAGTAGCTACGTGCAGTATCACAGATACCTGCTCCAGAGGAAAGTTAGTTCATTAACCAAAATCCATTTAGCAAGGAAGAGCTAGCTAAGTGGGTCTATCTGATGGGCCATCTGCTTAATTATCACTCATTCCTGAGAGTTTCCTGGCTGGTTCCATTATCACATTCCTGCCAGGTTAGGTATGTAAACATTGACTGTTAGAGTTTTTTGATCTTTTTAAAAAAGATTTTATCTATTATTTTTAGAGAGAGGGGAAGGGAGAGAGGCAGAGGGAGAGAGATATCAATGTATGGTTGCTTTTCACCTGCCTCCAGCCACAGACCTGGCTGGAGACCTGGCTTGCAACTTGGTTCTGTGCCCTGGCTGGGAATGGAACCTGCGACCTTTGGGTCCACAGACCAATGCCTTATCCACTATGTAAACAGCCAGGGCCTCGACTGTTATAGTTTTAACTAAAGTCCAGGTATATGCTGCTTTCATGTTAGCTGCCCCTGCATCCTAACACCTGGGTTACACTTTTCCAAACTTGTTTTAATTATTCAGGAAAATTGGCTGACTCCCTGCCTCAGGCAGTTGATAGACTGAGGTCTCCTCTCTGATTCCGGCCTAAGATATGGGAGAGACAACAGAGTTGCACTGACGTTCTCCTTACAAGGGAATTGACTAAATACATGCAAAAGTTTTTCTATCAACTTCTGTGGACAAATACAAAATAGAATTATCTCAAAAATTATTGGTGAGGTATTACAGTACTCAAAATATTGCCATATTTACCTCGTCTAAAACTCATATTTATCCTAAATAATTGTGTAAAAATGATGTTGCAAAAGAGGCTCTCTGTTTATTCTGTGGCCTCCCTGACTCCCAGCAGAGAACCATTTGAAAAGCATCTCTGTGGGCAACTGAGAACCCCTGGCCACCTTTTGAAGGAAAATGGTGTGATGATACAGGGTTATAATGTGCTTGTCCCAGCCCAGAGGGCAGAAAGGCCTGAGCCTGTCAAGACTGGAGCAGACATTCCTGGGCCATTGTCAGAGCAACCCCAACAGAAGGTAATAAGTTTTTGTTTCTGGCTTTGTGTCCTCATAGAAATGAGACTGGGTGGGCAGCAGCCTAAGTGACATGGTTTGGCCTCTCTGAGAAAGCCTCTGCCCTGCTAATCCTTTGCCCCTAACTCCAACCCTCCCATCTGGTCATTATTCCTAAAATGCCATCAGCATAGCTTTATCAGCTCTATTTCTACCTTTGTCCATGTTAAGATTACAACTATTTTACCCTCTTACAAGCCTTGATCAGTCCGAGATGCAACTGTACAACATCATACATAAGTCAACTGCCTAAAAGAGATTTTCTCCTCTAGAGCAATTTTTTTTTTTTCTCCAAAAAATTTCCATGATTCTTAACAAGTGACTGTGGAAGTGCTAGATGACCGCAGTCACCTCCTGAGTCACCGGGCAGCCACAGTGGCCAGGCAGGTATTGCTGGGCTGGAATGTCAGGCACTGTGACAGCTTCAACATTTCTGGCAATTTCTGCAGAAAGGACTTGATGGACCTGGCCTTCCTCAGCCAGCGAATAAACACCAACCCACACCTCGGCCCTCATCCACTTCCAAACCCCACAAGACAGGGTGAGGCCTGGCCTCCCTGGACCACCTCAAGGTGTTTGATGGAATCCCACCATCCTATGACAAGCAAAGCAAAGGGTAGTTCCTGCCACCCTCAAAGTCATGCATAGGAAACCTATGTGAAAGGCTTGCCTCCCTACGGCACTGGACTCATGAGGTTGGCTGGAAGGACCAGGTGGTCACAGCCACTCTGAAGAAGAGTAAGGAGAAAGAAGAAATGGCTCATGAGGCTATGAAATAGGACTAAAAGAACATAGTGAGTGGGGGTGGGGAGACAAATATGGAGTTCTTCCACCCCATGGACTCAGTTTGAACCCAATAACATTGACTGCTAATTGCTTTAAAATAAAATGCATGGTTCTAAATTGTCTACAGGAAAGAACTCACACTTCAATGGGTTTTCAGGGGCTTCCACACACCCTGGCTCCTGCCTTTCTCTGAGAACCCATCTGCTGCTCAGCAGTAGGATAAGTAGTAAAACATTTATTGTTAGTGATGGTCGTTGTTGCCACTGTAGTAATAAACATTTATTGAGTGTTTACAATGTGCTAGGCCCTGTGTTAAGTATTTTGTAAGCATTATCCTATTTAATTATCATGCATTATTCTTCTGCTTATAAAATATAATGAGTACTATTAATTATCCCCACTTTACAGATACGTGAACTGAGGCTTAAAGAGGTTAAATAAGTTTTTCCCAGGTCACAAAGAGAATGAGTAGCAGAGCTCAGATTCTGAACCAGGTTTGGTTAGTCCCAGAATTTCACACTTAGTATAATTCTCTTTTTAGCCCTGGCTGGTGGCACAATGGATAGGGAACCAGCCTGTGAACCCAAGGGTTGCTGGTTCAATTCCCCAGCCAGGGCACATACCCAGGTTGCAAGCCAGGTCTCCAGCCAGGTCTGTGGCTGGAGGCAGGTGAAAGGCAACCATACAACGATGTTTCTCTCCTTCTCTGCCTCTCTCCCTTCTCCTCTAAGAATAATAATAAATAAATAAATATTTAATTCTCTTTTTATTTGGCTTCAATCAAACTGAGCTCCTCAGTTCCTCCGGTCTCAGTGCTCAACCTTATTACCTCCCCATGCCATTCACTTATTTGAATTCCACCCCTCCCTCGAGGCCTGAGAAGTAATGAGCTCTTCCATACATTGCCATGTAGTGGTATTTTCCAATAAGGATGATGCTGTCACCTCACATGTGTTTGCGATTCAATGTAAAGCTGATCTGTTTAGTGCTACACAGTTCCCACCTAGTACACATACTGTATAAACTTTCTCATCGATGTTTCCCAAAGGAATGCTTGAATTTTTCATAGTGAATGTAGCACCAGGACAGGTTAGATCACTGAGAGTGGTGAGAGAGATGGGGTAGCCACTGCACAAAAGAGGTCAGTTTAAGGGACCTTGAAGGGCACCCAAGGATCCTAATGCGCAGCATCAGCACATTCACGAACCTAGAAGCATCCTCTTAGCTTTACCAGCATTCTTTATACTGGTATACTAATATACTAGTATACTAATAAACTGGATATTCTTAGGATTGTTTCCTGAGAAGCTTTGGAAACAATCCTTCCACCTACCTCCACAGAGAATAGGTTTAGAGGGATTCTAAATGGGAAAGAAAAAAAAAGACATAAAGGAGGAACATGATATGTATAGGGTAATGGAAAGATTCCAGGCACCTTCCTATTGTTACTCAATCTTGTCTCCCATCTGTCCTCCTTTCAGGAAATCAGTCCACACAGGACTAAGAGACAGAAGAGGAGGAGGAATAAGTGGTTCTAAAAATGGTGAATCTAGTTGGGAGAATTAACAGGTTTTATTAGACACAAGATTTAAGGAAGGATAAGATGGAGGTATAGATGGAGTGGGAGAGGCAGCAGACAGGAGAAGGAGGAAGATGGAGGAATAAAAGAGAGTTTGAAGGGAAACATTAGAGAGTAGGAAGTATGAGAAAGGCCTCATTTGTTTTCTCCTCAGTGTGGGAAGAAGCTGTAGACTGCATGTGGGAAGTGTGGGTGAAACCAGTAGCATCTATATTCTGCTCTTTCTCCCACTCTCTGTCCTAAATTTCACCCAATATGTAAGCCAGTACAGAGCATGGTCATAGTTCCAGATAAAATCAACTGTTCCTTAAATCCTGTCCCCCAAGCAGTCTTGCTTAATGACTTCCCCATACCTTTCCTCTACCCCACGCTTACCTTTCAATAGGCTTTAACTGAAGCCTTCTCAGTGATGACTTGCCCATCAAAAGGACACTGGGGCCATCACTTACCTCCAGCCCAAGGTGACCACATGGACTTAGAGCCTCCCATCTTCCAGGCCACCCTCCTCCCACAGCCCCATTTTTCTGGCCTCCCCAAAGCCAGGAACTCATGTAGGATTGGCCTTCAGGGAAGGGACATTCCTCAGAGGACAAAACTTAAGCTTAATTTGTGAACTAAAGCTGAGCTCAGGCTTCTGAGGGCAAGAGCAATGGGAGTTATTAAAAAGTATGTGAGCTGTTGCATCACGCACCCTTATAAAGTCTTCAGGGGCACTGATCATATAGGATCAGGTTGAAAAAGGATAAAAGCCCTTAAGGAAAAGAAATTCTCATGAAAGTTTACAAGAACTAATTCCCTTGGGGTCAGCACCATGGACATTACAAGGGTCCACCTTCTGCCACACCACTGTAGGGTGAAAAACGAAGTGTCCAAAGACACTGTCCAAGTCACATCCTTTACAGAGCAAACATAGAAGCCTTTTTCACATGTACAATTGTTGAAGTACCTCTCACCCCTGATCTGCTCTCCTTACAGCCATAGAGACCTTCCCAATATAAATTGGCAGCGTTTACCTTCAAGATATAACTCACACACCATAAAGTGCACACAGTTCAGTGGGTTTTAGTATATTCACAAGCTTGTGAAACCATCTCTACTATCTGGCTCCAGGCATTTTCATCACTCCAAAAAGAACCTCTGTCTTTTTCCAGCAGTCTCTACCCATTCTGATCTCTCCCCAGGCCCTGGCAACAACTAAACGATTTTTTGCCCTCATGAATTGGCTTATTCTGAACATTTCAGATAAATGGAATCATATAATATGTGGTACTTTATGTCTTGCTTTTTTCTCTTAGCATGTTTTCACAATTTATCCATTTTGTAGCATGTATTAACTTCGTTTCTTTCTATGACTAATATTTTGTTGTATGGGTATATCCCTTTTATTTATCCATTAATCAGTTCTTGAACATTTGGATTGTTTCTACTTTTTTGACTATTATAAATAATGCTGCTATAACATGTGTACACATGTTTCTATGCGAACATATGTTTTGAATTATCTCGGGTTCATACCTCTGCAGTGGAAGTACTGGGTCGTACAACTTTATGTTCAACTTTTGGATGAACTGCCGGTCTGTTTTCCAATAGGTGTGCCATTTTATATTCCCAATAGCAGTGTATGAGCAGTGATGATTTCTCCGCATCGTCACCACCACCTCTAATTATCTGTCTTTTTATTTTTAGAGAAAGAGGGGAAGGGAAAGAGACAGAGAGGGAGAGAGACATCACTGTATGGTTGCCTTTCACCTGCCTCCAGCTATGGACCTGGCTGGAGACCTGGCTTGCAACCTGGTTATGTGCCCTGGCTAAGAATCGAACCAGCAATCTTTGGGTTTACAGGCCAGTGCCTTATCCACTGTGCCACCAGAGAAGGTATTATTATCTGTCTTTTTATTGTAACCATCTAAGTGGGATTGAAGTGGTATCTTACTGTGGTTTTGATTTGCATTTCCTTGATGGTCACTAGTATTGAACATCTATTTAGGTACTTGTTGGCTTTAGGTGATTGTATATTTTCTTTGGAAAAATAACTGTTCCAATTCTTTGTCCATTTTTAAATTGGGTTGGTTTTTTTTTTTTTTTTTTTGAGTTATAAGAGTTCTTTTTATATACTGGATGTTAGACCCATAATATTTGTGATTTACGAATATCAATATTTTCTCCAATTTGTAAGCTACTTTTTCATATTTTGATAATGTACAAAGTATTTTAGTTTTATGAAGTCTAATATATATTTTTTTCCTTTTGTTGCTTATGCTTTTGGTGTCAAATTTTTAAATCTTGACAAATTTGAGGTCATGAAAATTTACTTCTTCTAAGAGTTATATTTTCAACTCATATTTAGATAGCTAATTCATGTTAAGTTAATTTCTATATATGGAACGAAGTAAAGGTGCAACTTTATTGTTATGCGTTAAACGATCTTGGCACCATTGTAAGTAAAATCTATTAGCCATAGATGTTTTGGGTTATTTCTGGAGATTCAGTTCTATTCTATTGGTCTACATGTTTATCCATAGGCTGATACCACACTGTTTCAAATTACTGTAGCTTTAATGTTTTGAAATCAGAAAATGTGAGTCCTCCTCCTTTGTTTTTCTTTTTCAATATTATTTCAGCTAATTTGGGTCCCTTGTAATTACATATGAATTTGAGAATTGAATAGTTTATTTCTGCAAAAATGGCCATAGGAATTTTGACAGGGATTGCATTGAATCTGTAGATCACTTTGGGGAGTATGGCTATCTTAATAATATTAAGCTTTCCAGTCTGTGAATATGAGATGTCTTTTCATTCCTTTAGGTTTTCCTTCTTATTTTTCAGCAATGTTTTGTAGTTTTCAAATGTACAAATCTTTCACATTTTTGGTTAAATTTTTCCTAGGTAGTTTATTCTTTTGGATGCTATTTTAAATGGCATTTAAAATTTTCTTTTTATGATGGTCTTTTACTAGTTTATAGAGGTGCAACTGATATTTGCGTGTTGAACCTGGCCCCTTCAACTTTGCCAATTTTGATTATTACCTCTAATAGTCTTTGTGGATTCTATTGGCTTTTCTATATATAGAATCATGTCATCTGCAAATGGAGATAGTTTTTTTCTTCCTTCCTAACATGGGTTTCTTTTATTTATTTTTCTTACCTAATTGCTCTGGCTAGAACTTCCAGAACAATATTGAATAGCAGTGGTGAAATGGGCATCTTTTTTCTTATTTCTCATTTTAGTGAGGGGGAGCTTTAAGTTTTTACCATTGATGATGATGTTTGTTTTGGGGTTTTTCATAAGTGGCCTCTTACATTCCAAATTTCCTGAACATTTTTTTTATCATGAAAGGGTGTGAAATTTTTTCAAATGCTTCTTCTGAGCTATTGAGATGATTATGTGGGTTTTCCTTCATTTTATAATATAGTGTATTACATCGATTTCTCTCTTTTTTTTAAATTTATTTTTATTGGTGTTGTATTACATCCATCCCCTTTTTACTCCCCTCTGCCCCCTTCTCCACCCATCCACTCCCCACCAAAGTCAATCCCACTTGTTGTCCATGTCCATGGTTCTTCCATACGAGTTCCTTGACTAAACTGCTCCCTTCTTTGCCTCCTCCTCCACCCTCCCTCTTGCCCACTGAAGGTCTATTCATTGTATTCATGTATCTGGTTCTATTTTGCTTATTTGTTTGTTTTGTTCATTATTGTCCTGTAATGGGTGAGATCATATGGTATTTGTCTTTCACTGACTGGCTTATTTCACTAAGCATAATACTTTCTAGTTCCATCCATGTTGTTACAAAAGGTAGGTGCGCCTTCTCTCTTTCTGCTGTATAGTATTCCATTGTGTAAATGTACCAAAGTGTTTTGATCCAATCATCCACTGATGGGTACTTAGACTGTTTCCAGCACTTAGCTATTATAAATAGCACTGCTATGAACATAGAAGTACATAGGTTCTTATGAATTGGTGTTTCAGGGTTCTTTGGGTATAGTCCTAGTAGTGGAATTGCTGGATCAAAAGGCAGTTCCACTTTTAGTTTTTTAAGGAAACTCCATACTGTTTTCCATAGTGGCTGCACCAACCTGCATTTCCACCAACAGTGCACCAGGGTTCCTTTTTCCCCACATCCTTGACAGCACTTGTTGTTTGTTGATTTGTTGATGATTGCCATTCTGACAGGTGTGAGGCGGTATCTTATTGTGGTTTTAATTTGCATCTCTCTGATGGCTAGTGATGTTGAGCATTCTTTCATATGCCTTTGGGCCCTTTGTATGCCTTCCTCAGAGAGTTGTCTGTTCAGGTCTTTTGCCCATTTTTTAATTAAGCTGTCTGTCTCCCTGGTGTTGAGTCTCATAAGTCCCTTATATATTTTGGATATCAAACCCTTGTCTGAGATATCATTGGCAAATATGTTTTCCCACATAGTTGGTTCCATTTTGATTTTGCTGGTGTTTTCTTGATTTTTCTTATGCTGAACCATCTTTGCATTTCTGGGGTGAACCCAGTTGGCTATGGTATATAACCCTTTTAATGTTGTTGAATTTAGTTTGCTAGTATTTTTAAAGAATTTTTTAAAAAGATTTTACTTATTATCTTTAGAGAGAGGGGAAGGGAGGGAGGCAGAGAGAGAGAGACATCCATGTATGGTTGCCTTTCCCCTGCCTCCAGCTACAGACCTGGCTGGAGACCTGGCCTGTAGCCTGGTTATGTGCCCTGGCTGGGAATTGGACCCTTGGGTTCGCAGGTGGGCACCTTTCCACTGAACCACCAGCCAGGGCTTTTTGAAGATTTTTGCATCTCTATGTATAAGAATGACTGGTCTGTGTTTTTATTTTCTTGTGGGGTCTTCATTTGCCTTTGGTATCAAGGTAATGCTGACCTTATAGAATGTGTTAGGAAATAGTCCCTTTGTTTCTATTTTTTTGAACCATTGAATAGTTTTGATGTTACTTCTCCTTTAAATATTTGGTAGAATTCACCCAGCAAAACCATCTGGTTCTGGACTTTCCTTTGCTGAGAGGTTTTTAAATATAATTTTTACTTATTATAAGTCTGTTAATATTTGCTATTACTTCTTAAGTAATTTCTCTAACAATTTGTGTGTCCTTAGGAATTTGTCTATTTAATCTAGACTATCTAATTTATTGGTATATAATTCCTCCTAGTATTCTATTATAATCCTTTATAGTCCTTTCTATAAGAGTGATAGTAATGTTCCCCTTTCATTTCTGATTTTCTTTATTTGTGATTTGTGTCTTCTCTCTCTCTCTCTCTAGCTATCTATCTATCTTTCTCTCTTCCTCAGTCAGTTTAGCTAAAGGTTTGTAAATTTTGTTCATCTTTTCAAAGAATCACCTTTAGGTTTCATTGATTCTTTCCATTGTTATTCTATTTCCTATTTCATTTATTTCTGCTCTAATCTTCAATCTTTCTTTCTTCTGGCTTTGTGTTTAGTTTGCATTTCTTTTTCTGGTTCCTAAAGTGTAACCCCACTGGACTAGGTAGGATTCAGAAGGTGTTCACTAGTGTCAGATCTACTACAAATCAACTGTATGTCCTTTGAAGTTTCATGTAAGCTCTTGCAACTTCTATTTCAAAATCTCTAAAAGATAACTAGAGAAAAAGAAGCTGAGCAATAGACAGCAAGTAAACATCCATGGACCCCAAAATGTGAGTGAGGAAAATCCATACACAAAGGCTGTGTGGTATCAGTATCCATGAAGGAGGAAGCAAGGGAAGCAAAAGGCTGAAGTGAAGATAATAAAAAATAGCCAACAAGATATACAACCAAAAACAAGAAACAAAAACAGCAAATTCATAGACACAGACAATAGTATGATGGGTTACCAGAAGGGAAAGTATGCACAGAGAGGATGAAGAAGACAAAAGACATCAAGTGTATGGTGACTGAAGGGCACCAGCTTTGGGTGGTGAGTACACAATGCAATATATAGATGATGATGTATTGTAGAGCTGTACATTTAAAACTTATGTAATGTTATTAGCCAACCTTACCCACGGTGAGTTTAATTTTTTTTTAATAGCCAACAGATATTCCCTGGATAGTAGGTCAGACCAATTCAAAACTAGAAGCTGAGCCTAGTTCAATTCCCCATCAGAGCACACGCCTGGTCCTGGTTGAGGTGCATGCAAGAGGCAACTGATCGATACCTTTCTCCCCCCTTCTCCCTCTCTAAAAGTAAGTAAATATATTTATAATTTAAGAAATATAAGCTGAAACAGAGTGGTTCTTCCCAGCCTACTGCACAGGGAATGCAAGGACCCTGGAGTTGCCTCAGCCACAGGGGCTCTCAGAACCAACCACCCAGCACAGACCCCACATAGAAGAGACACTGCTGGCAATGGGATCAAACCAGACCCAGACAAGACAACAGAGACAAAGGAAACAGAAGATACAGATAGAAAAAGGTAGGAAGGACAGAGCAAACTCTGATGGAACTAGTTATTCTCAGAAAGCAAGAAACCGAATTTTCAAAAACTACATAAAAACAATGGAAGAGCTGAGATATGTGAATCATGACCCCTTCTAAAAGTTCAACAGCAGTATTTTCTCTCTCTTTCTCTCTCTCTCACACACACACATACACATACGCACATGCCAAAGGAAAATATCAGGGAAAAATTCCACACAATGTTGTTATCAGAAATAAAAGACTAAAGAGCAGCATAATATCCTAAGAATGATAAGATCACACCAGAAAGACATGTCTACCAACTAAATCCAAACTATGACTTTGAGGTTCTAAGACTCACGCCAACTTCTCCACTTAGGGCCAATAAAAACTAAAATCTGAGGACCCAAAAAAGAACAACAGCCAGCAGTTTGTGGAGGGAAGTCACAACTCTTATAACAAGCATCATGGGGATTGATTTCCAGATCTTTCTTCCTTCCATTGCTGCTGACTTAGACTCTGGAGTTGCAGAAGTATACGGTGGACACGGGCAGAAACAACACTGCAAGAAATGCCCTGTCTTTCTGGCCAGAGGGATGGGAAAAGGAGCCCCTGCTGGATTGAGAATGTGTAGGGAAGCCCTCTTTTATTTTTTGTTTATTCTTTATTCTTTCTATTTTATTGAATTTATAAAATTATATAGATTTCAAGTGTTCAACTCCCTAATGCATCATCTGTGTTCACCATGTCGAGTCAAGTTTCCTTTCACATCATTTGTCCCCACTTTACCCTTCCCCTCTGGTAGAAATTCTCTTTTTCCCCCCTTTTCTCTTTTTCTCCTCCTGGTCCTATCTTCTGGACAGGGAAGCTACAACCCTGTGGCCACTGCACAGCACTAAAACTCTGAACTAGAACCATCTCTTGCCAGAACTCTTTGGTAAATGGCGTCCAAATAGCATGTGGAGAAATCCCCACGAGCTTTTTCTTTCTTTATGTTCTCCCTTTGCCCCGAGGCAGTCCCAGTCATGGGAAGTTCGAGGCAGCACAAGGAGACTAAACCCCTGGAGCCAGACGGCATAAATCACAGAAAGGAAAGGATCCTTAAATCTGTGAACGGGTAGAACTGACTTGAAGGAGCAAAGCGAAGGTTTTGGGAACTGAGGTGTAGTGTAGACCACCGCCCAGGTCCCATGCTGGCCTCTAGGTGGCGCACATGCGGTGCAGACGCAAATAACCCCACAGTTTCTGAAAAATTCAGACACTGGGACCAAACCTCGCACAGGATGGGTCAGGATTTTCAGGGTTAACTGACAGCTAAAACGAAGGAAATCAACTCTCTTCAAAAGGCCAAAGTCTCACAACATGATATTTCCAGGATGCAATTCAAAATTATGCAACATTAAAAGAAAAAAAGTAGGCTAACCTCAACAACTTACAAGCAAAACACATCAACTCTTAACATGATCTCAATGTTGAAATGATCAAACAGACTTTAAAGTAGTTATTATCAACATAGCCCCTGAAACATGTGGACACACGTGGGGAAGATGGCAATTCTCAACAACAGTTAAAACTCTAAAGAAGAACCCCCAATGGAAATTTAAGAATTGAAAAATACAACAATGGAAATATAAAATGGAGAGGACAGTCAGTTAACTTGTAGGTCAATGGAAAGTATCCACTCTGAAAACAGGGAGGAAAAAGATCACAATCATGGCTGAGTTCACACGTGGTCAGAGTTTGCCTGGGAGACCCTGTACCTGGGCCCAGTGATTCAGACTCACCACCTCCCACCTCTCCAGGGCTTCCCTGTTTACTTTCCCTCCTGTTTCTGCTTTCAGGGTCAACCCATGCTGGAGTAAATGGTAGTTAACAGGAGTTCAAGGGCTCTGTGGTCTCAGGGTAATGTGGCAATTACCCTGGGTTAGGTTTTCCTCTCCAAAGACTCAGCTCATTTCTGCTTTAACTTTGAGGCTATTTTACAGATTCACAAAATTTTCACATCTGCCATTGGCTAGGTTCTTCTCCCATCTCCTTGTCAAATACTGTCTTTCAAAGATGTTGCTGCTTATGGAATCACTCTTATTTTTACCTCACTCTTTTAAAAGTTGCCTTACTCTAGGTTGAGGGTATGTGACAGAGTTTCACTCCTTTCCCACCCACCCCCAAATGCCCCAAAAAGTGACTTAGCCACTTTCCTCCAGGATTTTCAGCAGGTAACCCTAACCATGCTTCCTTATAGCCCATACTGAAGTGCAAAGTGTTACAGCTCTGGGTTGGTTGGTTGGTTGGTTTTTCATCCTTCCTCCCAGCCTAGCCAGTGCCCTCCTTGTTCCTTCCCTCCAGCTAAAACCTTCTAGCCCAACAATGGACGGGGAGAAGGAGGTCGAAGAACAGCATCCACTCATTCTGGAGGAAATTCTCCTGGCGGAACTCAGATTGTTTGTGGTATGACTGGATAAACCCTAGACCAAGTGCCCCCAAAACCTGGGTTCTGCCACAAACATGCCATGAAAACTTGAACAGAACATAGAGTCATGGAATTCTAAGCCTCTATGGAGGCTTAAGGGGTCATCTAATCCAACTTTCTACTTCATATATGGAGACATGAGCCTGCTTGCAGTTGTGTGGTTGGTTAATGACATATCTGGGTACACAGAGGACTATACAACATCCCTGCTCTTTCCATCACCCCTTGCTGAGTGTCTCCACTTCCACATCATGCAGTGAGCAGACTGATTATAGATGAGAACAAATGAGCTAATGCTGCTATAGGAATATGGAAAACAGAAAATCATAGTCAAGTGAAAGGTTACTAGCTTTATTGACAAGCCCCACTGGAAACTGATCTTCTGCTGTTCTCCAGTGGAAGGTCAGAACCAGAACCCAAGTGAGGGTTAAGCTGGCTTATCCACCTCTCCTGGGGCCTGTAAACTTTTAAGGGAAACACTGGGCAGAGAGCCATGGCCACTGTAGCTAATGAGGCACACTGGAACCACTTTAAAGTTTTGTTGTTCGAAAATATCTGACGTAAGTACCCAGATCTCAACAAACAAATGTGTTAAGGGATGTGGGGTTATGAGTGGTTTATCTTCTTCTTCCCTCTGTTTTACAAATTGATTACAATGGGATTTATTGTTTTGGCATATCCTACCTGATCTATTACAGGCGTTCAGCATACTTTTGTTATATATGTAATTAATAATTTGAAATGACATTTCTTGAAGAATTAAAGAGCAGCAGAAGACATGCTTAGGCATTCATGTGTAAAAAGTTGTAAGAATTAAGAAAAGCAAAGGAACCATGGACATGGACAACAGGTGGGATTGACTTTGGGGGGAATGGGTGGGTGGGGAGGGGGACAGAGGGGAGCAAAAACGGCATGGATGTAATACAACAACAATAAAACTTAAAAAAAATAGAGACAAAAAAAAAAAAGAAAGAAAAGCAAGGATGCCCACTCTTGCCAGCCCTATTTAACACCACCTTGGAAGTCCCAACATTAAAAGCTAAATAAAGAAAAAGTATACTGATTGTCCATACTCTCATAAAGCTTGAAAATTCCTAAGGAATCTATGAAATTGTTCCTAAAATTAATAAGTTTAGCAAGATGGAAGTATACTAGCAATGAACAACTGACAATAAAACTGTAAAGAAAAATGTTTAAAATAGCTCTAAAAATGAAGAGCTTAAGTATAACTCTAACAAACAGGATTTGAATATTGAAACTACAAAATAATGATCAAAGAAATGAAAGGTCTAAATAACTGGAGAGATATACTATGTTAATGATCTGCAAGACGTAATATTGTTAAGATGTATAGATTCACTGCAAACACAGTAAAAATTCCTACAAGTTTTTGAGTATATAGATACTAATAAGATGAATATAGAAATGGAAAAGAATTAGAATAACCAAAACAATTTTTAAAAGAGAAAGGTTGGAGAAATCACATTACTTGATTTTAAATTTAATTTTTTTATTTATGCATTTTTAATTTAAAAATATTTTATTTTATTTTATTTTTATTATTATTATTTTTTAGAGTGAGAGAGAAGGGTAGGGAAAGAGGAAGAAAGGGAGAGAAGCATCAATGTATGGTTGCCTTTCACCTGCCTCCAGCTACAGACCTGGCTGGAGACCTGGCTTTGTAACCTGGTTATGTGCCCTGACTGGGGAATTAAACCAGTGGCCTTTGGGTTCACAGGCCAGCACTAATTCACTGAGCCACACCAGCCAGGGCTATATTCTTCATTTTTAATTATTAAGTTTTTAAAATCAAAGAATGAATCCAGAAAATTAAGTGTGGTATTGGTGGCATTAGTAGTAATTTCCTAAATTTATCTTTTGGAGACATTTAACACTGCACACAGATAAAAAGTCACTTAGTACCTTATTGTAGCATTATTTACCTAAAATGTTATTTGATCAGAATTTAACCAAATAATAAAAAGTTGTTAAGTTCATAGAAAACTTGTTAAAGAGCTGTGCTTTTTCATCCTGCAGGAACTTTTTTTTTTTTTTTCAATTTAATTTTATTGTTGTTGTATTACATCCATTCCATTTCTCCTCCCCTCTTTCCCCTTTCCCACCCACTCACTCCCCGACAAAGTCAATCCCATTTGCTATCCATGTCCCTGGTTCTTCCTAATCCTGCAGGAACTTGGAAGAACTTGGTGACATCTATAATATTGTTGTGAAATCAGCAGCTGATTCAGTTTGTAATTATTTTGAATTCATAAAGAAATTTGAAGTGCGATATCCATACTTACACAACACAACATTAATCCAGTAAGCTTTAATAAGAAAAATATATAAAGACAATGTATGGACCTCCTTTGAAAGATCTAATACCTTCAATATTACATAAAATTAATGAAAAATCTTAAGAAATTCAAGTTGGGGTCACCCAACACACTTATGTTAAGGACAATATGAGATTCAAGTGATTTCTTTTTTTTGCACTGTACTTTTAAAAGCACTTCACCAGCATTATATATATGAGATTCAATACAAGAGCATTTTCACTCTGTATTTCTTTTCTCTGGTCATTATTATTTTTTGTTTCATTTCATGATTATTAGTGATGTCAAAAAAATCATCCCATATGGATGTCACATATGCAGGCGTGCCCTGCACTGGATGCTGGTGAAAAGTGGTGATGTTTCTTTTTGGAGGATGAGAGAAGGTCAAGTGTATGCATTAGAAAGAGGGCCCGGTAAGTCATCTAGAGACTCAACTGCCCCAGCAGGAAGTCAGTGCTCTGGGACGTGAGTGTGCTTGCAAAGGAGAACGTGGTGGGAGATGGGGTTGCACCGCAGAGCAGGGAGCTGAACGGGTGAGGACATGGAGCAAAGAAAAGCTAGCTCTCATTGAATATATATATTATATAAACCCCAGTGAAAGGAAAATCAACAGACATAACAAAATTGGGTGATGTGTAAAGGGAAGAGGAAAGGTAACTGTGCTAACTACCTCAACTTTTGTAGCAGGGAATCAATACTGTCTAAAATTGAACCATGAGATTTGAAAAATCAATGACTCTAACCTCTTTATGGTTTTATGGGTTTTATAATATTTTTTCCTTTACTCTTGGGGGATCATTTAGTAATTAATATATTCTGTGATGGAAATATATTTAAAGCACAGCATTTCCTTCAGATCTACCTCAATTTCTCTTTCTGCAGTTGAATGTAATAAAAATTAATCTTACAAATCTTACATTTTTATTATGTGTAGAGCAGGGATCTACTTTTACAAAATAATTTCTGTCTAACCTTATCTAAAACTTTCTATCACTTAATCATTCATTATTCTTTTGCATGGAAGCATAGAGAGATTTTGGAAATAATGTCTATCAGAGTTTCTGTCTTCATCCATTCTAGAATGCAGATTTATTTTTTACATTTAAACAACTTGGAAATCTAGGGAGCTCATGCAATATCCGTTGGCTAGATATCAGTAATGAAGTAGTTGATACTTCCTGGTAAGCTAAGATGCCAGCATCAAAATTTACAGCTGGGTATCAGTAATTTGGAGGAAGAGTCCAGCACACCCTTTTAACAAATGTTGCATCATCCATACTCTTGAAGCACAAAGGATTATGTTGTAGTCACACACACATACACACACACACACACACATGACTTGGTGCCCAAAAGTGATTCAGAAAAGCTGAACTCTAAATGTAAAGATGAGGCACCAACCTGCAAACCCAAAGGTCATGGGTTTGATTCCCAGTCAGGACATATAACCAGGTTGCAAGCCAGGTTTCCAGCCCAGTCTGTAGCTGGAGGCAGGTGAAAGGCAACCATACATTGATGTTTCTCTCCCTTTCTTCCTCCCTCCCTGCCCTTCTCTCTGAAAATAATGAATAAAATCTTTAAAAAAGAAAAGAAAAGAATAACAAAAATAAATGTAAAGATGATTTAGGAATACAATGCCCAATTTGTTTCACTTGTATTTTTCTTTTTACGTTTGCATGAGAATAACATATCCTAAAATATATAGTTAGGTGAACCTAAGACTTCTTTCAATAGAAATTCCAAATGATAAAAAATACTGTGTTGTGGTTTAGTTGGAAGCACTGTTTTAGTGCTATAAGAAATTATTTATCTTATAATCAAAACCTAGAGACTCAACTGCCCCACAGGAAGTCAGTGCTCTGGGACGTGAGTGTGCTAGCAAAGGACAGCACAGTGGGAGGTGACAGAACAGAACTGTTCCTTGCCTTCTTCTTTAGAGTTTCTCATATGGCTTAATTTTTATACTGAATATATAATAATAAATATTATATTACATGTAATATATTATAATTATATGTTATGTATAATATATTTTATAGTATAATATATTATGTCAATATATACATAAACATTTGTAATACCATGTTATATTATAAACATACATATTACATAACTAAGATATAAAATTTTCATATGGTATACTTTTATAATAAATATGTAATGAGAAACAAATATGGGTATTTTAGTATGATTGATATCATTTCACTTGAACCATCTTGACATTGCTTTCATTATCTTATCAATACCAACATTTACTTAGCTTAGTGCTCAAATTTCTCAATATCCTTCAGCTTTTCATATTTCAGCCATAGTCTGTGTCTAGGGTCGTTTCTTTCATGGTGAAAACAAATGTTTTTAAACCTAAGGACTCTGGTCTCTCCAACAGCATCTCCTCTTCTCTACCACCCTACCCACCATATTTTCTACTTTCTCTCTTCTTCTATTTTCCTTCACCTTTTTATTCCTTGCCTCGTTCAGGATCCCTGAGAGATGTTCCACAGGAGCCACTTCTGTCCCTCTATTACAACCCAAGGAACACAACGACCGTTCAGCACCACGGACAGTAACACATGGCTCAGAAAGTCAAACTAGCTCCCAGGCATCACCCAGCCGGTTCCTCCAAGCTCTGAGCGAGCAGCACTGCCTTCTAATCTCCCAATGTCCTATTGACTGTCTCTACTCGCTGAGGTTTCCACCATCACAGGTAATCCAGTGCTTAAGGCTCCAAGATTCCAATAAGTACTATTGTATGATCCAGGAAAGCTAAGATACCACGCATTCTTTCTACCTTAAACAAGAGTCGCTTGACTTCCATTAACAGGAACTCATTCGTGTAAGTTACCTTGGTTAGAGAAGAGACATTTACTGGGAGGACAGAGGTGTATCTTCCAGAATTCGGCAGCAGGACCTCCTGGGGAGGAGAGTAAGGTGGCGCCTCTCTGCCTGTCCTTCTCTGGGGCACCTCACTGGACACCAGTCTGGAACCAAGCTCCACAGCAGGCCCTGTGATTGGCCAAACACAAGTGAGACCGGGGCTGCTCCCTCAGGAAGTTACAACCTGAACGGAATGTTTAGGCATAACACATGAACTGGAGCAAGGGTGGAAGTAGCTGTGAAGGAGCAGGAGCTAGAAAGGGATGATCTGAATGCTGGGCCCAGTTCAGGCAAAGCTATGGTGCCTTTGGCTATATTATGGAGACAATGGAGATGGGTGGTGATAAACAGGATGGGGAAGGAGGTTAGGGTGAGATCATGGGAGGCTCAGGTGCCAGGAAAATCAATTTAGCTTGTATCTAGTCCTTGTTCCCAAATCAGAAGCCCCTGAAGAACTGAGACAGTAGAGCAGTGCAATCTAACCCGGGCCTTTCCAGGGCTCATCTGTCTTCAACTTGAGGGAGAAATGGGGACAAGAAAAACCTGGAGGTCTCTCAGAGCAGTGCAGAAAGGAAGGGACTGATGCACCAAGTAAGAAGAAAAAGCTGGGCACAGACAGAGGTCATCAGCACCTGCGAGCTCCCCTGTACATGGACCCTGACACACAGATGTCTCTGGCTAAGCATTCCTCAGTCCCATTGGGCCTGAGGGCGGGGAGGGGCCCAATTTTTTGAACCCCTGTTTTGGGGGAGGGGTGGTGGCAGTGTCAGAGAGGATCCAGCCAATGGGCAGCGCTTCTTGGGGACAGCATCATGGGATGAACAGTGAGCGGATGGTGCTGAACCTAATGCACCTAATGTTCACCTAATGTTTAGGTGAACAAATGCACCTAAATCAGAATCACGCATACCCATGTGCATACAGCAGACCAAGCACACAATGCAGTGACTACAGCAAGGGCTCAGAGTCAGGCAGATGCTGAATCAAGTCTTGGCTCTGCCTTTCACTAGTGTAAGAGCTTATGTAACCCTCTCAACATCTTGGAGCCTCCGTTTTTTCATGTGGAAAAGGTTGATGATAAGATCTACCCCCTGCTTGTTGTGGGGATTAAAGTGAAACAGTAATAGCTATGATAGACAAGTCCTTATAAATGGCTACACATTCTTGCCCTCCTATATTCAGTGTGACCTTGTACTTCCTCTCATAAAGAGGTGGAGCCTATTTATTAACCCCTTGAATCTGAGTACATAACTTGCTTTGGCCAAAGGGACAATAGCAAAAGTGATGCTAGACTAGACTTGGATATTGTTCACCATGGGGCTTGTTCTCTTGTCCTCATAGAGCCCAGCCATCATGTGAACAAGGCCAGGCGAGTCTGCTGGATGATGAGGGATGCATGGCCCAGTTGCCCTCTCCCTCCAGCCAACAACCAGCAAATGCCTGGGAAGCAGAGCCACCTAGCTGGCTCATAGCTGACTGCAGGCCCAGGAGTTAGCCCAGCCAAAACCAACAGCGCTGCCTGGCCCAAACTGCCAACCTGCCCAATCATGAGCAAATAAATAGTTGTTTTAAGTAAGCTACTACATTTAGGATAGTTCATTATGCAGCAAAATCTAATTGACAGACATGTGCTCTTTATATGTCCTTAGACATATCCCTCCAGAGATAAAGTAGCAGGGATCAGATGTTCCTTGCTGCCGGAAACAACCCAAATAAGCAAGACTCTGGACATTGAATGGGTAATGAAGGACCGTAATCCCCAAGAGACAGGAAAAGAAAGGATGTGAGCCCTGAGATCCCCGTCCCTCGCTTACTGCCTGGGAAGTTTCCAGGCTGCAGTGCACATGGGGAGACCCAGAGAGATCCTGGGGAACTCTTGAGCTGAGGAGACCTAACTGAGAGTCTGGGGAGACCAGGGTAGAGTTCTTAGGGCAGGCTGCTGAAGAGAAGAGAACCAGAGACGTGCAGTGTCCCTTTCAAGTATTCTGCAGAGTACTGAGCAGTGCACATCTGTGAGAAAACTCCAAAGCCAGGAAAAACCATTTGAAAGAAGAGAGAACCATGCCTGACCCTTCACAGAGCCAGCAAAGTGCCTGCTGCCACCAGCCAGACAGTAAAATGAATAACTCGTAGGGCATTGAGTAGAATACTCAGGAAGGCCATGCCTCCATAGTAAGGGGTTACTTGCTCCTGGACAGAACACACCTCCAGACCTGACTAATAAAAGCAAGCTCTGAAATGCTCAGACTGTTTCTAAGTAACTTCACTGCCTCCCAGAAAATTTGATGCAAAACCTATAACCTATGGAATGCTTACGAACTATTCCAGCAACTTTACATATATGTCAGCATTTACATATATTAATTACTCCAGTTCTATTACTTCATGATAACCCTTTGAAATAGCTGCAATTATTATCTCCATTGTACAGATGATACATATAAAGTGCCCAGCACATAGCATGTTCAATAAATGGTATTTCCCTCAACTCCCCACCCCACCTCCCTGCCTTCAACCATTGGCAACCAAGTGGCTTTTCCCAAATTGCACAACCACTTCAAAGAGATGATGGTGTTTAAAAGCCACAAACTGCAGCCTCCAGGAGGAAAGTGTTTCCGGCTGGGATCTTGAGGAAAATCCTACATGAAGAGTAGAGAGTGCCAGTTCCAGTCCTGGCACTGCCGCTGCCTTGCAGGGTGACCTTGAGCTAGTCTTCGCCTCTCCCAGCCTGGTCCACACATCTTCAGGGAACGGGGAAGGGGCGATTCAATCAGGCTTCCTCAAAGCAGCCCTCTCCTTCCAGAGGCCATGATGCCTCAACCATCCTCAGGCTAAAATTCTGGTTGTGGAGGACGACAGAGTTGGAAAAGCGAAGTGCTATCACTCAGGGAGCATCTCTGGTGAGCGCTCTGCCACAGGTTTCCTGCACTGAGGCGACCTCCCGTCCCGCCGCTGTGCAGCGTTACCTACTTTGGCCAGAAGATGGTGCTGCTTCCCCGCTAGCGTTCCACGGCGTTTCTTCTGGGCGCTGGCGGCGCTGGCGGCGCTGGCGGCGCTGGCGGCGGGGGATTGCAGCGTGGCCCTTTGCAGGACCTTGCAGTTGAGTCACAAGCCACCAAAGATAGTATGAAATTGGAAGGGAATTGGGACTTTCCTGGAGAGAAACTAAACATTATCAGAAAGTGCGAGGCACTGTGCCAGCTGCTTTTACAACCGTTCTTTTAAAAACCGGGTGTTCTAATGCTCAGCGATGGTAAAAGTCTTGATACAGAGCCCTGATTGAGATCCCCGGGGAGGAGGGGGAGGGATCACAGCGGGAGTTTGCGGAGGCAGCGGGAAGCAGCCCAGGACAGGACTGCCTGAGAGGCTGAAAGCTTCCAGCGCCAATGAAAATAGAGAGAAGGCTGGCTCTGTGGCCCGCAAGCTTTGCCCACTCCTGCGCTGGCTCTTGCTCAGGCTCTGACCCTGGGCTCTGACTCCGAGGCTCTTCTTCCTCAAGGAGGCCTGCAGCCGCCTGCTCTTCCCAACGGAGGGTATTTTGGGTGGGAAGGAAGGCCTGGTACAGACTGGGATGGGGGGTGGGGGCTGGCAGAGGGTGGCAGGTTTATTCTTTGGGTGTTCTAGAGGGAACAGGCTCTGAGGCAGAGAAGTCTGCTGTTCTTCCAATATTGTGTAGCTCTTATGTATTATGTTGTTTTAGTTTGAAACTAACCCTACAGAAACAAACGGGAATGCTCCGAGAACTCAGATGTTGGAGTTTAGACTTAATTGAGAGACCTAAGGGATTAAAGTTGTGACTTGATAGGCTTAAGTAACTGCTTTCCAATAAAGACTCCTTTCCTTTTTCGCTAAACCTTTGCCTCTGGAATTTTGCCTAGAGGGTAGCAGTGGGCGGCAGGACCCCAACTTGCTGTTCGGTAACAGTATGAAGTAGGTGCTTGATAAACGCTTATTTGAGTGCCACTTCTTTGCGGTCTCACAGCACAGGACACTTGGTTATTAATCACTAGGCCCATATTGGTTGATTGATTGAGTCATAATTGCAGATAGATACCCAAAGGCTAAGCGAGAGTGGTGGGACCAAAGAGAGCATTCCGTTCAAACATGACAATTTCTAGAAAACAATGAGGTTCAGAGAGAGATGAGAAGAAAAACTATGTGCCTGACACAAAGCAGGTGTTCCTCAACTGTCTGCTAAATCAATAAAATGTTTTGCCTGCATCATCACTGACTCCATTAGGAAACAGTGTCATCCACACTTTACAGATGCTGAGACTGAGGGTGCCACTTTCATATATGCTTTTTCATTTATTTTAGTCAACATAAGAACCTTGAGGGGTAAGTAGTATTATTCCTATTTTGCAGATGAGAAAATGAAGGCTTAGCAAGATTGTCTGCCCAAGTACACAGAACTGTTAAGGGGAAGATAAAAGATGAGGTCCATAGCCTCTGAATGTGCTCTTCTTCTCCAACATCTGCTTATGTATGTATGTATGTATGTATGTATTATTTCTAAAAGATTTTATTCATTATTTTTAGAGAGAGGGGAAGGGAGGGAGGAAGAAAGGGAGAGAAATATCAATGTATGGTTGCCTTTCACCTGCCTCCAGCTACAGACCTGGCTAGAGACCTGGTTTGCAACCTGATTATGTGCCCTGGCTGGGAATTGAACCAACAGTTCGCAGGTTCACAGGCCATTGCGCAGTCCACTGAGCCACACCAGCCAGGGCTCTACCATCTATTTATTGTTTAACTCTGGTGTTCTTAGGGGTACAAGAATCCACTAGCATGGTTTTTCACTTTTATTTTCATTTGCTGACTTTCCCCAATTTTAGTGAGATATAATTGACTTATGATATTATGTAAGTTTAATATGTACAACATGAGGATTTGATACATGTATCATATTTTGAAATGTTTATCACACACATAAAAAAAGGCTAGTTAACACATCCGTCACTTGGCATAGTTACCATTTTGTTGTTGCTGTTATATTGATATTAATAAAGTTGACCAGTTTAGCAGCTTTTTAGTATACAGCACAGTATGGTCAACTACAGTCACTATACTGTACATTGCATTACATCCTTGAAGCTTACTCATCTTAAATTGGATGTCTCGCCCTTTGACCCCTCAGCCCCTGGCAACCACCATCCAACTGTTTTATGAGTTCAATGTTTTTAGATTTTACATGTAAGAGAGATCATATAGTATTTGTCTTTCCCTGACTTATTTCACTTAGCATAATGTCCTCAAGGCCATCAGTGTCGTTGAACTGATAGCTTTTATTTTTTAATGAACTCTGGATGGCCACTTTAAAACTAAGAGCTGCCTTCCAATCTCAGCGCTTGCTGGTTGCTTTGCCTGCTTTAATTATTCAGAGCCAACAAGGGAAAAAGAAAAAGAAAAAGAGATAGACCTGATACCTCAATGATGCACTCATACTGTGTGGAAGCCAAACCTTCCCAAGATGCTTTGTTAAAGGGAGATTTGTAGGGGTTCAAATCAAGGCGCGTGGGGAGACAGGCGTGATCCACCAGGCACCCCCCAGTACAGCTGGCCCAGGCAGGAGAACGTGGGCGGTCACTGGCGGGCACTTGTTCCTGGTGGGAGGTGTGAATTCAATGCAGAAAGAAAAAAATAAACTGAATTAGTGTTGTTCATTTTAATTTTACAGGTTTTGTAATTTTGTTTGTTTAATTTGTAAATTTGCCTTTGGTTTCATAGCCACATAAGAGCTATAAGCTTACATTTATACCAATTTTATGCATACACATACTTAAGTAATATTATAATGTAATTAATTTGTTGATGCAGGGAGTCCCTGGGAATTTATTCTCCCTTTAAAAGGACTGTGCACATAGTCAGGTGAGAGAAACACAGACTTTTTTCCCTCTGGATAGGAAGGAGCCCCCTCCATAGAGAACAAGGCAGAATTCACCCCCAGACCAGACGTGGGGGCAGTTCTGTCTTGGCTTCTCAATCCCTCCCTGCTGGTGAGGGCTAAGGGTGGAGACCTAAGAGGTGGCTCCTGGCAAAAGAGGGGGAACTCACATGAGGTTTAATTCAGGACGTCAAGAGAGTCGTGAATCTCAAAACTGAGGGTGAAATGGGCCGAATTTCCGCTCATCTGACATGCTAATAGAACACCCAGGAAATACCTCTAGGCAATGAAGAAAAGGGGGTGGGGACAATTAGGCCCAAGGTTTCCATCAGTGTCCTTTAGAATTTTACTAAACTCTTCAAAAATTTACAAAGGTAACTATGTTTATTGCATCCAATGAAACAATTATATACAATCATCATCATCATCATCATCATCATCATCGTCATCATCATCATCTCTTCCTGGCCCCATCCATGTTAGCAGTTTGGGTGTAGCTCCCACCCTCATCTGCATACTTGTTGGGGTCCCCCTGGGAAGGTATCAGGGCATGGAGCCCCCCATACAGGCCAGGCTAAGCCTGTAAGACCTGACCAGAAAGCAGGGAAAGTTGGGTGCATACAAGCCTTGCCGCTTTAGCCAGGGGGACCCCTGGTATGAATCTGGCCTGGGGAATATTCCACAAGGTCCTTGGAAGTCTGCCCTGTGACCTAAACTTCCTTGACTTGTGTATTGCACCTACAGTAAATATTAAACCTTAACCCGCATGTAATCTCACCCTCCCTAAAATTCTGCAGGCCACCTGGAGTTCTTGGAGTCACCTTGTCTAGCAGACCATAGCCTGAGGCAGATTGTCACATTCCTTCTATTGTTATCTAAACTTAACAACTCCTCCTTTTTAAAAAAGTGTTATATATATATATATATATACATATATATATATATGTATATATATATATATTTAAGTAATTATTTTTTATATATAAATTTTATTCATTACTTTTAGAGAAGGGCAGAGAGGGAAGAAGAAAGGGAGAGAAACATCAATGTACGGTTGCCTTTCACCTGCCTCCAGCTACAGACCTGGCTGGAGACCTGGCTGGAGACCTGGTTATGTTCCCTGGCTGGGAATCAAACCAGTGACCTTTGGGTTCATAGGCTGGCGACTTATCCACTGCGCCACCAGCCAGGGCTTTTTTTTTTTTTTTTAATTTATTATTGTTGTATTACATCCATCCCCTTTTTACTCCCCTCTGTCCCCTTCCCCACCCACCCACTACCCACCAAAGTCAATCCCACTTGTTGTCCATGTCCATGTTTCTTCCATACTAGTTCCTTGACTAAACTGCTCCCCTTCTTTGCTTCCTCCTCCCTCTCCCCCACTCTGGCCCACTGAAGGTCTATTCATTGTATTCATGTATCTGGTTCTGTTTTGCTTATTTATTTATTTTGTTCATTATTGTCCTGTAATGGGTGAAATCATATGGTATTTGTCTTTCACTGACTTGCTTATTTCACTAAGCATTATATTTTCCAGTTCCATCCATGTTGTTGCAAAAGGTAGGAGTTCCTTCTTTCTTTCTGCTGTGTAGTATTCCATTGTGTAAATGTACCAAAGTTTTTTGATCCAATCATCCACGGATGGGCACTTAGGCTGTTTCCAGCACTTGGCTATTGTAAACAGCACTGCTATGAACATAGGGGTACGTAGGTTGTTACAACTCCCTTTCTTTTGAATACTCTTCTGTGATAATGATTTGTGGTGTGTACATGCATCCCCAACTTTGTGTAACCAATAAGGACCTTTGGAGGTGGGCTCTCGAGGCCTTTGCCTATCAGACACTACCCGGCTTTCTCTTCCCTAGCACAAGTTGCCTGGGAAAGTTCACTTCATCTTCAGCACCGGGGCATTTCTGCGGGTCAGGGATCCCCCACACATACACAGCCACGTCCAAACAACATATTTTATTTAGAGAGTGTTTGGTCACTGTTGGTGTGACAGTATAAGGTCATAACCTAGGCATGTCTAACATCATCCTAGCCTTTTGGCTCAGTAGAGAGACCCTCCCATCATTCTTTTTGAAGAGCTGCAGAACATTTAGCCCTAGAGGGAGAGGACATGGATATAAATACACTCCCTCACCCCTTAATCTACATCTACCTTTCTGGAGTACTATTACTTTGTTGGTTGAATAGACTTCTATAAATACTATTTATCCAATATGTAACTAGTATGTAATTAATGATTAGTTACATAAGTAACATATAACTAACTCCTTAGTACTTATATACCTGGTATCCACCAGCAAACTAATGGTCTTCATACCAAAGGGAGGAATGGTCTCACCAAGAGACACAACAATGATGCCATTGAATTGGAAGTTAAGGCTGCCACCTGGTCTTTTGGGGCTCCTCGGGCTTCTGAATCAAAAGGCAAAAAGGGAGCTATTTTACTGGCTGGGGTGACCAATTCTGACTACAAAGAGGAGACTGGGTTGCTCCTATGGGGGTAAGAAAGGGTCTGCCTGAAATACAGGGCATCTCTTAGTACTACCATGTCCCATGATGAAGCCAATGAAAAATTCTATCAACACAATTCAGACAAGACTTCTAATGGTGACAGACACTTCAAGAATGAAGGTTTGGGAGCATCCTGCTAGGAAAAGAACCACAACCAGTGCCAAGGTACTTGCTAAGAGCAAAGGAAATACGGAATGCGTGGTGGTTGTACCAGCTATGACCACCTAACTGCAGAAATTAGGACTATAATTATTTATTATTTATTCTATCATAAACATGTTTAGTTGAATGTATATTTCTTCTTCCCTCTCATCCATCCTCCTATCATCTAATACAAAATGTATTACTAGCTAACTTTACATTACATACTGAACTCACAGGACTGTCAGAAGGGTGAACATCACCTTCACATCCTCTTCTGGAGAAATGGTTAGCACATTTCAGTTGTGCGCAAGGCAAGTGTATCATGTTAAGTGGAAGTATGACTTTATTATTGTGTTTATTTGGAGCCCAGGTATGGTTTAAGATGTGTATGGGTGCTAGATTGACTAGATGTGAACTGTAATCAGTTTTGTGTGTTAACTTGTCTAGGCTCTGATACCTAGATGCTTAATCAAATACTAATCTAGATGTTGCTGTGAAGGTATTTTGTAAATAACGATTAACATCTACAATCAGTTAACTTTATGTGAAGGAGATTTTCCTGGATGATGTGAATGGACCTGATCCAACTCACTGAAAGGCCTGAGGCTTCCCTGATGAAGAAATTCCACCTGTGGACTGAAGTGTCAGCTCCTGCCTACAAGTTTCTAGCCTGGACGTCTCTACAGCCTGCAGTACAGGTTCTAGACTTGCCCACCTTGCCTGTCCCACAATCAAGTAAGCCAATTTTTGCCATAAATCTAGATGGATGGATGGATAATAGAAAGAGAGATTATAGATGATAGGTAGATTAGATGGACAGATGATAGATGAAAGAAAGGAAGGAAGGAAGAGAAAGAAAGAAAGAAAGAAGAAAGAAGGAAGGATGGAAGAAAGAAAAAAGGAAAGAAAGAAAGAAAGAGAAAGAAAGAAAAGAAGGAAAGAAAGAAAGAGAGAAAGAAAAAGTTATCTAACTGGCTATTTGTTTCTGTAGTGGAACTCTGACTAGTACAAAAACTACCTGGGAAAATTGTGCATCCTTGAGAGTCAGAGCTTGTTTTTGATCCAAAAGGGATCAACCAACGTATTCATTAGACATAGTCCCCAAAATTCCTGGGAAAATCCCATAAGTTCAAAAGATTATTCTGATAGAGGAGTCAGTTGGACAGATCAGGGCATCACTCCTAGACTAGTGTTCTTACAGGGCATGCCTTCAGATATGTTAGCCCTTCCATGTTTATTAACCTATCTGTAACACATTGGCACATTACGGAGCCACTTAAAATGTGCTGTTTATCAACTGTCTGAAAGGAGACTCAAAATTTTGTAACATAAATTGCTTCTAAGGAGGGTAACCCTGTGGCTAGAAAACAGGAGTGGAAGGGAGAATTTTTACCTTCTGTATTCGTGGAATACTGAATTATGTGAATGTATCATCCAGATCAGGGGTTGACAAAGTATAGATCACAGTCCAAAGATGGCCCACTGCCTGCCTAAAGGGTTACTGGAATATATCAATTATCATTTGTTTACATAATGTCTATGGCTGCTTTCATGTTACAACAGTGGTTCAGTAGTTCCTAGGTCATATGCCCATAAAACCTAAAATATTTACTACTTGACCATTTACAGAAAAAAAAAATTACCCATTTCAATCCAAGTTTTAAAAATAGAAACTGACTAAAAAATTACCCCAAGAATTTAAAACATATATCCACACAAAAACTTATAAATGAAAGTTCACATATATGTTTTTGTGTGGACGTATGTTTAACTATTCACAATAGCTACAAAGTGTAAACAGCCTAACCCAAATTTGCTCACCTGATCAATACACAAAATGTGATATAATCATATAGTGGAAATTATGACTTGGCCTAAAAGTGGAATGAAGTACTGAGAAATACCACAACACAGATGAACCTTGAAAACATTATACTAAATGAATGGAGCCAGACACAAAAGGCCACATATTTGTATGATTCCACTTATATGAAATTCTCAGAGTAGGCAAATTCCTAGAGACACAGTAGATTAGTGGTTTCCAGGTTCTAGGGCAAAGGAGGAATGGAGACTGATTGCAAATGGGTATAGGTTTCTTTTGGAGTGAAAATGTTCTGGAATTATATAGTGGTGACGGTTGCACAACTCTTTGAATATACTAAAAACCACTGAATTGTACATGATAGGGCATTCCACAGTTCAGCAGGGGCTCAGCACCTAGCAGAGAATTAATCCTCTCCATTACCTCCAACTAGAATCAGACCTGGCCTGAGAGTCAAGAGCCCAAGTTCTATATCTCAGTTGTCCTAAACATCCATGTGACCTTAAGTATGTTTCTTTCCGTCTGGTCCTTAATTTCCTTCTCATGAAATAGCCTAATTTAGGGAGCCTGGCTTCCCAGATTTCTTTATCCTTTCAATATCTTCATCATCATAGTTTTCCAATTTCACAGCACTTTCACATACATGGTGTCATTTGATCCTCATAACCAGTTTAGGGTTGGTAGGTATTATCCCCATTTTACAAATAAGAACATTGAGCCTCAGAGAGGTCATGTGACTCACCTAAATTCATATAGTAGGTAAGTGTTGAAGCTGGGGTTCAACCCCAGGTCTTCGGACTCTAGATCCTGTGTTCTATGCATATCACCACACTGTTTTTGCATGGTTGGCCTCTTTCTAGAAAGCCCAAGGAAGCAATGTCCAGCAGCTTCACCAGTATATGCCTTTAACAAAGCAAGGAGAGGCACAGGAACTAGGGGTTCTCTCGGATCTTTTCTTTTTCTTTTTAAAGATTTTATTTATTATTTTAGAGAGAGGGTAAAGGAGAGAGGCAAAGAGGGAGAGAGACATCAATGTATGGTTGCCTTTCACCTGCCTCCAGCCATGGATCTGGCAGGAGACCTGGCTTGAACCTGGTTATGTGCCCTGGCTGGGGAATCGAACCAGCAACCTTTGGTTCACAGGCCAGCACCTTATCCACTGCACCAACAGCCAGGGCTCTCAGATCTTTTCTTCTGAACCTACGTTGGCACAGCAGCATTCTGTGCAAAGGAGTATGCATGTACATTGGTGTGGACAACATGCCCATTGCATCCCTAAGATATACATGTAAGTACACCTGACCTTGTCAAAAAGTGATGTCACTCCTTGTTACCAGGGTGCTGAGGAAGCTGTACATTTAGTCATGAGGAAGCCTAAGAGGTCAAAACTGGGCATCTGCTCTCTCTCCTAAGTCCAGACTCACTACCCCTCTCATGAGACCTTAAGGAGGAAGGGGCAGCTCCTCAATCCTTAGGAGTTGGGAGGAGTGAGAGGGAGGGAAAGATGGGAGAATTATCCTAACACTTGCTGAAGCAGAACTGGAAGGGGAATGGGGAACATCAGTGAGACCAGGGAACTCAGAGAGCTGGGCCTAAATCTCAAGAAGTGTCTTGTGAGGTCCCTGCTGTCAAACACAGCACAGTGCCTGGCCCCAGCAGTGCTACCAGAGACATGAGCTTTGGCAATTCACACACCCTGTTTATCTAAAAATGTGGCTAATGACTTCCGAGTCTAGCTCAAAAGGGTGCTCAGAGGTTTCAGTCATAAACCGACGGAAATGCTTTAAAAATAAAATGTACTTTATGAGCACTTTTTTATTCTTCCATTGATGACAAGCAAGAGCTGAGGTTTGCGCATACTTGGGGCGGGACCCACTCACTCCTTTCCAGGCAGCAGGAAATACACAGGGCTTGAGGAAGCAACAGGGAATGAGGCCAAAGGCAGCTTTTTGGGAAAGGCCAGGCTTCCCTGGGGGCAGAGGGTTGCTTTCACTCTTTTTTCATTTGACGGATTGACATTGATTAAGCATAATAACAGGTGTTATTCAGTGTGCTTGAAGATAAAGCAGTGAAGAAAAGATGGCTTTTTCAGAGCTTATATTCTAGTTGTGGGAGACCGACCAGTAAACCAACAAGTCAGTCAAGCATTGGCAGGTCCTGTACTGAGTTAAACTGGGTAGTTAATAGTGATGGTGACAGGTGCTATTTCATATGGATTGTCAGCAGGCCTCTCTGATAAAGAGGATGTTTGTGCAAAGATAGGAAGGAAGGGGATAATTTAGGGGACAGCAACACCTTAGGTCTAGGCTGGAGGGCACTAGAGTTCTGGAGAAAGACTGGCATGTTGCCCACAGCAACAAATTACCATACCCATACTGGTTTGGTTGGCCCACCTTAGATTCATTCTCCACCCTTCCTTCCTACAGTTCCCTAGGGGCAGGGGAGCTGACCCCTAGAGACTAAATCCCTGAGTCAGTTTGTCATCTACCTTTCAGTTAGGTTAGACCAAAAGGATCCCCCTTAAGATTGGAGAACAGGATAAAAGAGGTGGGACATTGACACTCCCACCGTGTCTGGCCAGTTCTGACAGTGGCTGCATTCCCCCTGGGCCACAAAGCCTGCCTTCCACAGCCCCTCTGTAACCTTTGCTCCCATCCTGCCCAACCTGGGCCCCACAGGGTCAGGGCTTGTCCTCTCCAGCAAGCCTAGCAATTAGTCTTCTAGATGAGCACCACACCTCCTCATGCAGGAATATATTGTCCACGGATGCCACCTGCACTGACTCTCCCATTAGTGCAGGGAGAGGATGAGTTTTAGCCTTAGAGACACCCATCACAAATGTGGCCTCATTTTCCTCCAAGGCTCTGGCTCCAATTACACCAGCAAAGGCAGGAACAGAAGTTGGGCTTCTAGAGACCGTCTTCCTCCTCCTAGCACCTTGCTGCCCCAGAAACAGAACCCTGTCCCCAAGATCCAGCCTACCAACTTCCTGTGTGAAGAAATTGTAGACCTTTCAAAAGTTCATTGCTCAATTTCCTTGATAGTACATTTATCACTATTGAAAAAGCTTATCAATATATACATCTGCTCTAACCATTAGAACATGCATCCCATGGAATTCCCTATCTTGCTCTCTTATGTGAACAGCATCCTAGGCCTAAGTACGTAAGAACTTACTAAAATGCTTTTGAGTGAATAGCTGACAACAGAAATGAATCTGCTATCACCACCACAAAGATGTGGCCATCAGCCCAGAAACTAAGAGCTTAGGTCAGAGACGGGCAGATACTCTCAGAAGTATCTCAGTATTACACTCCTCCAGGTTACGCTGGGGAAACAGCCCCCAAGTGGGACAACCAGGGTAACCCAGGAGTCAAAGAACCACTAGGTTCTACCAAGTTTCCATCTTTCTAAAGACCCCAGGCTTTTCCATTTCTGAGTTGCAAGAGCAGGTCTTAGCTAGTAGTCAAGTTTCCAAGTCTTAGGGAACCTCGAGTGAGTATGAGGGCTATGAGTTTTGGTCAAAGGTCCTAAGCCAGCTACTATAGATCCAGTACAGCAGCTGTAAACCACTGTGCTGAACCTGAAAACTGGGAAGGCTGTATCTGTTATACTGAAGACCCAAAATGTGGCTCACCTGTCCATCTCTACCCAGGGACCCATGAAACCTTGTGGGTGAGTGCTGCTGGTTAGTTTCCTGCCACTTTAAGAGGCCCAAGCATAAGCCCTACACTAACACCTAATTCAGGTCAATCGGTATCTCTGCCTGGTTTTACCTTTTCAGTCCCTATTCTACTCCACCCTAGATACGCTCCACCCCACCCCGGGTGTGGCACCACTGCCACCTGACCAACCCCTTTAGACCCAAAGAAACCCAAAAAGCTCAAAAATGCATCAATCAACCTTTAATGTCCAAAAGAGGCATGGATGCAGAGCACAGGAGATGTGGCGGGGTCTCAGCCCCAGCTCCAGAAATGAGGGAGCAATGAACACAAACCAGACATTTCCGACTGGCCACACACGTCTGGGAGGGCAGGGAAAACACAAATTTGGACATTCATAAAAGGGTTTGATACAGGGAACTCATTCATCATCCCAGGCCCCACCCTCCCGTCAGCATCAGAAAGCAAGCTCAGCACACACTTAGAGATTGGGGGTGGGGACATTTTCTTGCCTCCCCACTAGCCCCAAGGATGGAGTTGAAAAAAATAAAAGAATGAGCTAGATCCCAACCACCCCCCAAGTGTCAACCACACACATGAATTTTATTTAAATGCAATTTACAAGAATCAACAGCAATGACTGCCCCAACCCTACTTGATCAACAGACAAGATTTCCCCAGCACTCTCCTTGGAATCTCCTTCCATTAGTAAGTTTGCTCCATCTCCTGATACCTGGCTTCATCATTGCAAGACACCCTCCCAAGTCCCTCACAGCCCTTTATCACTTCCATCCTTACCATCCACAAAGTCACCTTCCCTCTCACTGAGAGCCAACTCCAGAACAGATGGCAGCATGGCCATCCCATCGTGGGTTATCATCCTAAAACCTTCCTGGGAGCAGACAGCCATAGGATAAGCATTGTCTGGGCAAGATGGCTGGGGGGGTGATACCTGCCTTCACCCACAAGGGTTTTTTAACATAAAGGCCCACTTATAGAACTAACTGTGTACCCTATCTACCCATATGCCCTAGAGGTTCCATACCATCCTGCCCTTCCCTCCCCTCCACCCCAAATCCACACGCACACACACACACACACACACAAATATACACACGCATGTATACGGAGAACAATCAGGGAGACATTGATTTGGTTTGATTGCTAAGACCTAAGTAAGGAACTACAGTCACCAGACATTCCCTTGTCAGCCAACAAACAGCGGCTGCTCTAAGAGAACTCCAGAGGAATGAGAAAACTGAGGGCTAAGCAGGGAGCAGACAGAAGTAGAGAAGAAAAAAAAAAGAAAAAGATCAAGCTAACCCTACCTCCAACATTCTCCTAGCATAAGCTCTGGCAGGAATAAAAGGTAACCCACAAAGACACAGCCCTTACTTAGAAAAACTCATCTGACAAAAACAGCAAGACAAATCTGCTCCCCACTCCTACACACCACAGACAAACATGTTTCAGGGCTCCTTAGAGAATCCACCCCTCCAACCCCACCCTCTGCCCCCAGCCCTGGAATCACAGTTCAGTGGAATAGTCTCCCTGGTACTAGATCAATCCCCCTGCCCTCCTTCCTATCCCTCTCTCCTTGCTGATTCTAACACTGTTAGGATCCCGGACAGACTCCCTGGCCCCCCAAAGCAGGAAGAGGCAGCTGCACAACTTTAGTTCAACCTCCAGAAACCAAGTTCTTTCCCCCAGCCCTCCCAGTCTTACAGGCTTTTTTAGGGCTTATTTTATACAGAGAGAAAGAGAAAAGGGAGGGAGGGAGATTTCCTGGTGCAATACAACCAAAAAAATTTTTTTTAAGTCTTGAAAAATAAATGTAAAGCAGCCTTCTTCCCCAGGCAACTAAACAGAAAGAAGTTTGGTTTTGTTTACTGCGACATACACATGAAATCGAGTATACAGTCCATGCAGTAGCACAGCCATTGGAGAGGACATCCTGATGCTGGCCCCAGTGCAAAATAGTCCCAGCAACGCCGTCTGCTTGCCATCGCTGCCGCCGCCACTGACACCTTCCCTGCAGCCACCTAGCCTGACTTGAAGAGGAGGATTGCAACTTGACCCAAGTAAAAATAGATGAAGTGCTTTGTCTCGTGTGTAACGTAGCTGCCAAAATTTCGGCCCACAATACAATGCCAGGTAGGGTTGTATTTCTTGTCAAATTCCTGAAAGAAAAATAAAAGAGAAGGAGGATGATTAGGACCACTAGGAGATGAGAAATCAGAATGGGAGCCTGGCCAGTTTAGTTATCACCCCCAGCCCATGGCTTCAGCTTCCTGAACCTCAGAGCTCAGGTTCTAAGGCTGGCTAGGACACGCCTTCCCTTGTTAATAATATAACACCACAAAGGCTCCACTATTTCTCTCTAGCACTTTACACCCTGATCATCTCTCCTCCCTTTTGCTACCCTATTCAACAGATCACCCTGTGACTCTTCAGCAGGGGAATTAGAGAAGCCAGTGGTACAGACCCACTCCAATGTCACACAACATGAGTAAAAGAGGGAGACAAGCTTCACTGACTACCTTCCACATTACTTAACCAGTATTAATAGATGCCAAAAAACCAAGACATTAGAGCAAAACAGGGACCAAACATCAGGAGTACCAAGAAGCAGTTCTATTATAAGGCAATATTAAAGGGCTCTCTTGTGTGCTAGGCAATGTGTGGGCTGTAACCACCATAAAAAGGACCTTAGACATGAGATCTACACAATCCCCTGGATCTCAGGGGCAAAAGTTCAGCATCAAAGCCACTCAGGAAATCCTTGTGACCTAATCCAACAGGCAGCTCCCTGACACCCTGTGGAGGAGGAAACTGATGGCTCAGTTCTAGATGCATTCTGCCATAGCCGTGAAAGGGCAAAAGACCTCCGCCACAGGCCCAGCAATGTTGCCCACCCTGGAGCTCAACACACAACTTATTTGGCCTCCTCATTAACTCCCACAACACATGATTCCAAGAGGTAGTAAGGAACAGCGGCAAGAGCATGCATCTCCAAACCCAGCTCTAATTCTATCCTAACTCAAGACTTTGTAACATAAGAGAGCCAGTCACTTCCCTGTCTCATTTTTCCCATCAGCAAAACAAGAAAGCTGGACCACATATAATCTAAGGATTCCTCTGGCTCTGCGGGTCTATGATTCTGGATTCTCTCCCTAGACAGGACAGCAAGGCAATCACTCAGCAAGAAGCTGGCATGCCAAGAAGCCTTGCTGGCTCTACACTCACGACAATCTCATAGGACTCCACAGTTTCCTCTTCTCATCCCACCAATCTGGGTAGGAAAGCAGAGTTCTGTAAAACTCACAGGCACCCTTCCACCTCTACAGAGCAGAATGCTACTGCTTAGGCATCCTTCTTAGGATAGCAGAGCTGAGAATATTAAAAACCAGGACTGTGCTACCAATAGACATGGGCCCTGACTAGGAATCAGGGGCCCTGTGTACCACTTCTCACTTCTAGCTCAGCTGATTCCTCCCCATGCTTAACCATATCCATTCACCCATTCACTTAGGAATTTTTCAGAGACTAAACCCATTGTTCCAATATTGCTCATCCATTTAAAGAAGTTATTTGTTTAAGCCCACTCTTTTCTTAAGAAAGGAGGGGAATAGGGAATGATGCAATACCTGAGTGCTTTTTATTGTTTATTTTTACATGTGTGTTTTTTCCTCCAAGTCCTTTATAAGAGAAGTACAAGGGAACCTCCTACATAATGAGGATTATCATAGGGATATACCACTTTAAATGATGAAGTTCCTTGAAAATTTGCGTATGATCTTATCCATTCAAATATCCTTGATGTTCATTTTCAATAGTTCTGAATTAGGCCAGTTATATTTAATCCTGAAGCTTCTCTCCCCCATCATTTGCAGTGACTTAATTATCCGTAAACACACACACACAGATACAAACTAGCAGAGTTGCTGTTAAGAATGCCTAAGGTAAATTATTGGGCAATTAATAATCACTCCCTAATTCGTCTGTTTTGCAAGTTCCTAGGGTTTTGTTTGCATGGAGTATAGGGGTATAGCTGCTTTCCTATGTTCCCAGCCCCAACCTTCCCTGTAGGGAGACAGCTCAGCTGTCTATCCCTACCCTTGGCCACCTGCCACAGATCTCCCAGTGTACCTTCTTGATATAGGCAGCAATGTCCTTCTCTATGTTGTACTTCTCCATAGCCTGCGTGGCGCAGTCAACAGCATCCTGTTGCATGTCCTCAGACATGTCTGCGTTCTTGATCACTGCCTTCCGGTCAGACATCGTGACACTGCGGAAGAAGCAAAGAATTAAGGCTGACGTGATTCTAGACAACAAATATTAACGACTGGGTGTGGGGCCTCAGTGAGACAGGGGTGTACAGGAGTAAGGGCAACAGAAAACATGGACAAGAAACAAGAGAAGAGGGATCTCCTAAGCTTTTAACCGAGACATGGTCCCCAAGCCTGGGAAATACAAGATAAATTAAAATATAATAAACCATCAGTTTTTATCATATATAAAATGAGGATTTTCCAATTCTAAATTTAATCTATTTCTGAGATCTTGACTGGCATCAATAACCAAGTCAAGATACAACATTATATCACTTTCTAGATGTGTCCTTGGGCAAGTAACCTTTGTGTTTTCACGCCATCACCTTAAAGTGCGGACTGCAGGGTTATCCTGAGGGTAAACCAGGTGGCATAACACCTGGAGATAGTCTTTGATTTAATGACCGTTATTACATCACTGGTATCATAGTGGGGGGAAAAAAAAGACAGGCTAGGAATCACCAAGCCTGACTACTAACTCTTGTGGTTTTGGCAAGTCACTTAGCTTTTCTGCATTTGATTACTTCCATTTTAACAATGAGGGTAGCTTTCTATCAAGAGTTGTTATAAGGAGTAATTAAAATTATACAAGAACACCTGCAAACAAAGACAGTTTATATAGAGGTCTGTCCCATTGGCTAGATTCAGCCTGCCACCTGTTTTTGTAAATAAACTTTTAGAAGAACACTTTACAATGGCAGAGTTGAGTAGTGGTTGCAAGAGACTGTATTGCCTATAAAGCCTACAGTGTTTACTATTTGGACTTTCACAGAAAATGTTGCAAATACCTGGGCTACAAATGCCCAGTGGAGACACAAATAATAAAAGGTAAAGAATTATTACTTTAACCTCCCATTTTCATAGCTCTGCTATCTAAACCCAGTTACTCACATCCTATAGGAACCTACAGAGCTCTGGGGTAGACCTTGCACGGTCCCTTCCCATGACGACACAAATCCCAGGAGGGCTGGCAGAATCTGCCCAGCAATCTATACGTAGCATGTGAGGGCGCTTTGCAGGAATAGAGAGATGAGCTGCAAAACCCTATGCTCTGTCCTTGAACACAGTCCTGTTGCACAGAACAGTAACAATCCACTTCTCCCACATCCCACCCCCTAAATACAACTACGTGGCCCAGCCCAGTGGGCAAAAAACGCTGTTGTTCCGGTCCTGTCTGATGAAAGCCTACGTGGGGTTCCGCCTCCCCAAGGAGAGATCCCTGGGATCATTCCAGACCACCCTGACCTGCGGCCACACTGGCCTGCAGGCTGAAAAGGAAACAACTCACTATCCCCCTGGCCTGTACCAGAGACGGAAAAACGCATGCGAGCCAGTTAGGCGGCTCCCGACTGAATCCGAAGCACCTCTGCCTGGCACCCTCACGCCGAGCAGGGCTGGTTCCACTCCAGCAAGGGCTGGCAGGCCGCACCCCTGCCCGCATCCTGAGGAGGCAGCGCCGCAAGGCGCCGAGGAAAGGTCCCGGTCCGCCCGGCTGCCTACCTGACCTTGGGCCCATCAGCCCCTGGTGACAAACCCAAGCTGACAGTAAGATAAGCGAGGCAGCGTGTGTAAGTGTACGCAACAGTGCCAGGGCGGCACGTGCTGGTGTGAGACCGCACGTGAAGAAAACATGTGTCGCCTGGCGTTCTCCCCGGCTCACCCGCGGGCTCCGGCGGGAGGTCAGCGCCCGCCCCGCGCAGGCTCACCTGGCCGCGCCGCCCCCTCCCCAGTGCACAGGACCCGCTCCATCGCGGCGACGGAAGCCACCTTGCTCCCCAGAAGGGCGCCTGCAGTTACATAACGCCGGCCTTGTGACTACAATGCCGCGATTCTTCACCCCCGGCCCGCGGGCGGCGGAGAGGGGAGGCCCGGCCCAGCGGCGTCCCAGGTGCCGGCGGGAAAGGCCGCAGCGGCGGCGCCAGCCCCTCCCCCGGCAGCCGCGCGCCCGTCCGCGCGACGACCCGCCGGCCCTGGCCCGCTGCCGCGGTCACGAGCCCCGAGCCGCTCCGGGCAGCGGCGCGGCCCCCGTCCCCTAGCGCCCGGTGTGCGGCCGCAACACAAATAAGGAAAAGGCGCCCCGAGCCGCCCTCCCGACAGAGAAACGCCTTCGTCCCTCCCGCCGCGTCCGGCCAGGGGCCGTGCGCCCCCGGCAGCTCATCCCCCAGGGCCGGCGCCCGCCTCCGCCCCGGGGCAGCGCCGGAGTGACTGGGCGTCCTCGCCGCAGGAGGGGCGCCCCGGAGGGCGGCGGCGGCGGCGGAGCAGCGTCACGCCCGAGCCCTCCCCACCCCACCCCCTCGGCCCGGCCTCGCAGCCTCCAGCTGCGCGGGGAGGCTCCCGGGGGAGACGAGCGCCCACCCCCGCAGCCGGGGCCTCCGGGCGCGCCCCCAGGGGCGCGAGGTGGCGCAGCTCAGGAAGGAGGGGCGCCGGGGGCGTCACGCGGAAGCCAGCGCTTCTCCGGGCCCCGCGTGGGGAGAGGCGGCCTCAGGGGCCCCGCGCGCGGGGCCGCCCCCGCCCACCGCTTACCTTCAACGCAGGCGAGTCCGCGCGGGGCCCCGGGGGAGCAGCGATGGCCTGAGGCAGGGCGCGGGCTGGGGCAGTGTCCCCTCGGCTACTCCGGCAGCAGCCGCCGCCGCCGCGGTCTCCGGCTCCCGCAGCCCCGGGCCCAGCGCGCGCCGCCGCCGCCGCGGTCCGCCCTTCGCGCTTCCCCGGCCGCCCTCACGCCTCCTCGCGCCCGCCGGCCCGCTTGCCCGCTGCGAACTGTCGCTTGGCAGCTCCAGTCTGCTCCGCCGCGGCGAGCTACCAACGCGCGGCCCCCTCTGAAATAGCGCCCCGCCCCCGCCCCCCCCGCCGCGCGCGCAGCCTTCCGCGCTCCCCATTGGCTGCGCCCGTGCGGCCCCGCACTGCGGGCTTCTCCCCGCGCCGCTCTCGCCCCACATCTTGTTTCCTCCCACAATGCCTCGGGGCGGAGGGAGGGTGCGGAGCGGAAAGCTGGAAAGGGTGGGGGAGGGCGAGGTGGCCTTAAGAGAAAAAAGGAGAATGCTGACCCTCTTCCCAGGGCAGGAGAGGCCAAGGCCTAAAAAGGAATAAAGAGGCGAGGCTCAGAGAGAGAGAGAAAGAGAGAGAGAGAGAGAGAGAGAGAGAAGGAGGGGCTCAAGACCCCAACCCCAAGAAGCATGAGGAGAAGGCGACTGGGGATTTCAGACCCGGGAGCTTGGCAGGGAAGAGGCAGGAGACCCTGACCTTAGGGAGCGGCAGGGAAGGGGGTGAGGTCAGCAGCATGAGGGGACAAGCCAGGGCCCGCCCCTTCCCCCGAATCTGTGAGAAGGAGACAGGCGGCCCTACTGAAAGTCACGAGCAGCGCAGGGCTCCCTTCACCTCAGGTTCGGGCACCGGCCCTGCCCGGCCAGCAGCCTTTGTTCCGAGTCTAGGCCGCGGCGCCCACACGCCCGGCTGCTGCGGCTCTTCCAGAGCGACGGGGCCCACCCTGGGCACCATTGTGAGGAGAGAGGTTCGTCCCTGGCACCCAGGCCCCTGCGAGGGCCGCCGCCTGTCCGGTTGGACGGGCCCGAGGGCAGCGAACAGAACCCCTTCAAGGTGGGAACTGGAGCAAGTCAGAGCTGAGAGGAGCCTTAGAACTCACCCCTGCACGCTCCTCACCTTATTCGAGAGGGAACCCAGGTACAGAGAGGGGCGATCGCTCGCCAGGGCGCCGCAGGCCGGGCCTGGACATGAGTCGCTGGGCCGCCGGGCCGCCAGTGGGTGCGCTGGGCAGGGGCCCCGGTGGTTGGAGGCTGTTGGTGAGAGAAAATGCGACGCAGCTTGGGAGGGGGCCACCCCACCCACCTCAGTGAAGACCGGAAACGCCGGCTGCTTTCCTCCCCTTTGTTTCGGGAAGGAAGCGTCTACCTTAAAAAATGGCGCGAGTCTTTCCCGGGAGCCAAGCGTTCGGCCCACCCAGTGAGGATGAAGAAGCTTCCATTCCCATCAGTTCTCCCTTCACTGTCCCAAAACCGCCCCGGCCCTGGCCTGCTAGGGTTCGGAACCTCACTCTTCAGTGTCGTGTGTCAGGGCAAACGTGGGATGTCATCCCTTCCCCCTTCGGCTCCGCAAAGCCCTGTCATCTGCCGAACTCAGCCTGGCTTCCAGAGAGAAGGGTAAGGGCGGGGGTATCCCCTGGCACCAAGGATATTCTGATGTCAGCCTCGGTGTGAACGAATGGGGGCTGGGGCGTAGGTGGGGGTGAGGAGGAGAAGGGTGCTTTCTCCACTTAGCGTGGGGGACCCCGACCCAGAGACCCCTCAGTGCCCCGAGGAAATGACTTCCCAGGCAGCATGTGCTGGGGAAGAGAAGGCCGGCAAGTGTTTGGGAGACACAGGCCTCGACTGCCCTTCTCCACAGTTTTCACTGGTTACACCAGGTTGGGGATGCAGGTACACACCACAAATCATTACCACCAAGAATATTCTATAGAAAGGGGAGTCGTTGAGTTTAGATAACAATAGAAGGACTGCGACGATCCGCTTCAGGCTACGGTCTGTTAGACAAGGTGACGCCAAGAACTCCAGGTGGCCCATGGAATTTTAGGGAGGGTGAGATTACATGTGGGTTAAGGTTTAACATCTGCTGCGGGTGCAAGGCACAATCAAGGAAACAGGTCACAGGGCAGAATTCAAAGGACCTATGGAATGTTCTCAAGGCAGATTCCCACCAGGGCCGCCTGGCTACAACATCAAGGCCTATGTGCACCCCGCTTTCCTGGCTTTCTGGTCGGTTCTTACAGGCTTGGCATGGCCTGCGTGGGTCCCCCAAGGGGACCCTGACAACTTAAGAGTTTATAGAGAGCTAATCTCATGGACTACTGGGAGGAGCACTCATTAGCTTCCAGCCTCTTCTATAGTCTGAGGGTCAGAACCTCCATTTATGGTTATGCAGATTGTTCATTGTACAATGACATTCAGCATTAGAAGCAAAAGGGGGCTGAAATACAGCCTGCGCTCCACTTGATAAGCTGTGTGCCTGGTACAGGCCAGTGTCCACCCAGAAGATGAATACCTCTTCCAAGTGGGCATAAAGGTGGCTATGGCCCTTGCAAAGGCCAGGCAGCCAGGGTATAAATCCTCTCTCTGGCCCCCTTCCCTAGATGGAACACATTGGGTGGAGGTGGAGGTAGGGACACAGAACTTCAACTAACAGGTCAGAAGCAAGACTTTTTGACTTTTAAGAAATATGGGTATCAATGTATATGTGTGACAAGGACTAAACTAGAATATCATAAAGATTTGTTAATAACAGTATGGTTTACAGTTGAGTTAATATTTGTAGAGCCCTCACTGTGCCAGGCTCTATTCTAAGTGTTTTGTTATGTTTTGTTTTCAAAAGATTTTATTCATTATTTTTAGAGAAGGGGAAGGGAGAGAGGCAGAGAAGAAGAGAGACATCAATGTATGGTCGCTTTTTTCACCTGCCTCCAGCTATGGACCTGGCTGGAGACCTGGCTTACAACCTCATTATGTGCTCTGGCTGGAGAATTGAACCTGCGACTTTTGGGGTCACAGGCCAGTGCCTTATCCACTGAGCCACCAGCCAGGGCTATTCTAAGTGTTTTAAATGCATATATTATTACATTCAACCTCTGGAACAACCAGGGTGAGCATGTTCCTACTTCCCTGTACAGAGAAGTTCACTCATTTGCCCAGTATTACCCAACTTGTCAGTAGCAGGATTCAACCCCAGGCTGTCTGCTCCTAGTACCTACACTCAACCATTCCACTCTTCTGGCTCCTACCAGAAAAAACATGTAAAGCAGGGGTTCAGCGCTCTATCTAAATCATACCAGCATTTTCTCAACTTACCTCATTTCAAAGCCCTTTTTAATCCAAACATTTGTTAACATTTCCAGAAACTACTGCTATTCCACAGAACTCAGTTTGGGAAACTATACTAAGTACTGCCACTTATGTAAAATGCTTACTGTTTACGATAATTACTATGCAACACAGTAACTGTTATAATTAATGTCAGCTTAACTTGGTCATGTTTTTATTTGGTGCCATGACACCTTCATGATTGCCCATGATTGCCCATATAACAGGGCCGTGCCTTGTGCCTTTAGATTTGAAAATCTGAGGGGACTTTTGTTGTTTCACCTGTGGGTCCCTTACATTCTGTCTCCTTCTTTATCTTAGGGGTTTCCCAGGGCTATAGTCACTGTTCAACTGGAGTAATTTCATCCACATGTATGGTTTTTAACATGACAGCCCCCCTAAGTCCCAGACATCTCCACTGTGAGTATCCCAGGGGCTCAGCAGACCTTTGCATACACACAATAAACCCTGGATGTTAAGAGCATTGGCCCTGGTGCCAAATGCTCACTGCCTCCCACCACTCTTCCAACTGTTCAGATCTGACCAAGCTATTCAATATCTTAAAGTTTCATTTTCCTCATCTATAAATCAAGAATAATAATATCTACTTTGTAGAGTTATGAGAAAATGCATAAAAAACTCTTGGAGTGATGCCTGGTCCATGTAAGTGATTAATAAATGCTAGCCATCATCAACATCTCTCTTCCAGACTTGTTTCCCTTCCCTGTATTTCTTACCTCAGTTCATGACCTCAATATCCACCCAGGAACCAAGTCAGAAACCTGTGAACCCCCTAGGTTTGTGTTTCTTCCTTACCCACCAGAGCTTCATCATTACTCCGTTCATTGTAAGTGCCTCATTCTCATTATGAATACCCTGCATCAGATGCTCATCGTATCTTCCAATTGGTTCCCTGCCTCTCATTCTTGATACAGCCCCCACCAAATACACACTGCAATGATATATCGAAAATGTAGATCTCCCAGCTTAAAAAAGACCCTTCTTTACACACACACACACACAGAGCCTCTCTGCCTTGTCCCCCCACACTTCCTGTCTCCTTCTTCAATCTCTAGCAACACCATCAACTGCCTGTGGTTTCCCCGACACCCAGATTCCACACCTTGGTCCATGTGGTTCTCTTGCCTTTGAGGTTGTGGCTTTCTTTTTCAACTAATTCCTTTGCTCTGAGTGTCCTCTATACAATGCCTTCCCTAATCCCAGATGGGATGTATGTTCCTCTTCTTTGCTTTGGTCCATCTAGGGCTTATCACTGACCACATTCTATTAAACTTGTCAGTCTGATGTTTGTCTATAGTTCCTTGCAGACAGGGATTATGTGTGGGCTGCAGAACCTAGCCCAGTTCCTAGAATATGAGACATTCTCTGTAAGTATTGGTTGTGCTCATATGAATGGCTGAAAAATACATCCTGGAAGGACACTGTCTCTTCCATCACCCAAAGAACCATGGGTAGGCTCTTCGGGTTCTGTAGGACCACCAATGAATGCTATTTACAATGTATATACTTCCTGCCTAGAGCCATGTTTCTAGCCAAGGGAAATCATGGCTAGCCCTGGGGAAAGTCCAGGCCTGATTTCTAAATTGATTTCCTCCTCATACTCTCTGTTGGGTATTTGGCTGATATCCTGACATCTCACAGGTAAAGACAATCAAGGGCTCTCCCACCCCAGCTGACTGGGTCACCAGGAGAAAGAGACCAGACAGTGACAGAGTCATTTCACCAAGCCATTTAGCCATTCCTTGCTTTAAGAGATTCAGGAGGATGGAGAAACACACAGGCTGATATTCCTATTGCAGGACAAACCCAGGTGCCAGTCCCCTCTGCCAAGTCTCCAGTGGGAAAACCGAAGGAAGAAAGCATGGAATCTAACCCACTTCCTTGCAGATTTCTTCAGTGGCCTTGAAAGACACACTTCCCTAGGCAACCATTTACCAAGCCCCAATATTATCCTTTTCCCCCAAGTTCCCTGAAACTTGGAGGAGCCAGCCAAGGTTAACCATGTGACTGTGAGCTAATGAGATAAACACTAGACTGGGAGTCAGAGGAGAAATCCTAAACCCAATGTGACTCTATAGAATCTGGATTCTATAGAAGAAATCCTCTCACAATCCGGATTTCTTCAGCTAGAAAATGTAGGACTGGGTCATGTACAAAGTCCCTGACAGCCCCAAATTCTATGATTCTTCAGTTTCAATACCCTATCAGAAATGGTACTTTCCCTGTGGGTCAGAGAAACTTCTCTACCTCTAGCCAAGATCAAATGCCCTCTTTTCCCCTGATCTTTCTGATACACTCAGAGGTCAGAGAGCATTTCTCTACACTTCCATTACCAGCCTCCAAAATTGGGGTATCATTTTGTTCATCTTTGTATTTGCTCAAACTAACAAAGTACCTTGATATGGTTAAGATTCAATGAATGTTTAGAGCTTTAATTAAAATATTAAAGCAAATGATCACCAATTAGGAACCAAAGAGAAGATGCTACAATGGTTTCTAGGTCACGACTTCTCATAGTTTAGGGATTTTCCTACATGGTTGTCTGTATAATTCTGAGGAACCCTGCCCCTGCCATGGGAGAACCATGACAATAACAGTATATTATTTGCAACCTTGGAGCATCCAAAAGATCAGGTTAGGATTCTTGGCTGCAGAAAATGTCTGAAGGGAAAAACAGGACCACAATAGCAGTCCCTGACTCCAGGGAGCATCCTAGGGGGACAAATCACTGGCATTTTCCTTGAGTCACTACCCTACTCTTAATTCAGATTCCCAAACAAAGGCCTCTGATTGGACAAATTGAGTCATGAGTCCACCTTTTGGTCATGGAAGTGAAGGGCACCCTGGCTGACAGACCTGAGATGGAGGACAGAAATAGCTGATGGGAGGGAAACCCGAATGCAGTTACAATGGGCACTGGGCAGGCAAAAAACTCAACTGCTGTTGGAGAGCCTCCAGAGAGGGAGGCAAGATCATCTTTGTGGGAGAGCCTTGTCTCTGCCGTCATAAAGGCACTCACTGTCTTCTCTCACTTTCAGCCTCTTAGAGCCGGGTGGGGAATAGTAAGGTGAGCCCTAAAAACTGAGGTCGACACAACTTTGCCTTCCCCTTCAGGGCAATTTTGGAGGAAAACTGCCTTGTCAGGCATGTTACAGTATATTCCAGCTGTCAAAAAACATTAAAAAGAAAATCTTACTAGGAAATTGAGAATTACATTTCACATAATAAGGTAATTATATATATTATATATTATATATATAAAGCAACTATTGTAATATAATTCACATACCATAAAATTCCCCTTTTTAAAGTGCATAATTCTGTGGCTTTTAGAGTATTTACAGAGCTGCACAACCAGCACCGCTACCTAATTTTTGAACATTTTCCTCACCCCAAAAAGAAACCCTGTGCTCATTGTCATCCACTCCCCTATTTCCCCGTAATCTCCGGTAATTTACTTTCTGTCTCCGTGGATTTGCCTCTGCTGGATAGTTTGTATGAATAGAATTATAAAATATAAAGTCTATTGTGCCTGTTTTATTTCATGTAGTACAGTGTTTTCAAGGTTCATCAATGTTATCCATGAATCTGTACTTCATCCCTTTTTATGGCTGCAGTTAATATTCTATTTTGTAAGCATATACTTTTGTGTTTACCATTAATCATTTGGGCTGTCTCCACTTTTTAGCTATTATGAATAATGCCTCTAGAAACATTCATGTACATGTTTTTGTGTGGATATATGCTTTCAATTCTCTTGGATATATAGGTGTGGAATTGATGGGTTTTATGGTAACACTGCACTTAACCTCTGAGAAAGAGTCAGACTATTTCCCAAAGCAGCTGTTCCTTTTTACATTCCCACCAGCTTTGTATAAGATTAGGATATACCTAACAATTGTTATTATCTGCCTTTTTGGTTATAGCCATCCCAATTTCTGTCAAAGGATAACTCATTGTGGTTTTGATTTGCACTTTCTTGTGGCTAATGATATTGAGCAGCTTTTCTTGTGTTTATATCTGCAACTTGTATATTTTTTAGAGAAATATTCAGGTCCTTTGTTCCCTTTTTTAAAAAATTGTATTTATTATTTTCAGAGAGAGGGGAAGGGAGAGAAACAGAGAGGGAGAAAGACATCACTGTATGGTTGCCTCTTACCTGCCTCCAACTACTGACCTGGCTGGAGACCTGACTTGCAACCTGGTTAATTTGTCCTGGCTGGGAATTGAACCAGCAACCTTTGGGTTCGAAGGCCGGTGCCTTATCTTTTGTTCACTTTGAAATTACGTTATTGTCTTATTATTGAGTTGTAAGAGTTCTATGTATATTCTGAATACTAGACCCTGATTAGAGATACAGTTTACAAATAATTTCTCCCATTCTGTAGATTGTATTTTCACTTTCTTGGTGGTGAAACTTGGAAGCTCAAAAGTTTTTAATTTGTCTTTTCTTTTTCTTTTAGGGGGAGAGCATGAATGCAGTCCCCCACTAACACAAATTAATGCAGTTGAGTTTCCCATATTTTGGGAAATCGCAGAGGTCAGCACACTCAGAGTGCCAAGGGTGAGCCTCACCCTAGGAAAACCACCTTCATGATCATGGTGTCTCCCCTGCCAGGTAAGTATACAAATTTGTCTATATTTCTTTTTGTTCCTGTGCTTTTGATGTCATATCTAGGAAATCACTGACTAGCCCAAGATCAGAAAGATTTATTACTAAGTTTTTTCCTAAGAGTTTTAACTCTTGCTAAATGATCTCTTTTGAGATAATTTTTACGTATAATATGAAGTGGAATCTAACTTCATTGTTTTGCATGTGGATATTCAGTTATTCCAAATCTTTAGTTGAAAAGACTATTCTTTCACCACTAAATTGTCTGGCATCCTTATCAAAAATCAATTGGCCATAAATATAGGAGTTTATTCCTGGACTCCTAATTCTATCCCATTGATCTATATATTATTATGCCAGTACCACACACTCTTCATAGCTTTGTAATAAACTGTAAAATCTGGAAGTGTAACTCCTACAATTGTGCTCTTCTTCTCTTTCAGGATTCTTTGTCCAATCTCAGTCCTTGCATTTCCGTGTGACTTTTAGGACTAGCTTGCCAATTTTTATTTAAAAAATCAGCTGGTATTTTGATGAGATTATATTGAATCATAGTCAATTTGAGGCGTATTGTTATATTAACAATATTGTTTTCTCTCTCTTTTTTTTTAAATAGACAATGAGGATGGGAATATAGTGAAGGCAAGGCATTTATTTTGTTCTTGCAAGATTAGGTGTCTGCTGGTGGTATCTTGTGGGCAGGTACCTCTTTTATTTTTTTAATTAAATTTTATTGTTGTTGTATTACATTCATTCCATTTCCCCTCCCAATATTAAGCTTTCTGATCTATGAATATAGGGTTTCTTCCCCTTTATTTAGATCTTCTTTAATTTCTTTCAATAACATGTTACAATTTACAGTGTATGCTCCTTATAATTCTTTTGATATATTCCTAAATGTTTCATTTTTGATGTTATTATAAACTGAGTTATTTTCTTAATTTCATAGTCAGATTGTTCATTGCTAGTGTATAGAAATACAATTTATTTTTGTATATTGCCGTTTGTATTCTGCAGCCTTGCTGATCTCATTAATTAACCACTAATTATGTGTTGTTTAGAATTTTCTATATACAAGGTCAAATTATATGAATAGAGATAGTTTTACTCCTTCCTAACTGATCTGGGTGCCTTTAATTCCTTTTTCTTGCCTAATTGCCTGGCTAGAGCCTTCAGTATATGTTGAATAGAATAGATGAGAGCAGACATCTTTATCTTGTTCTTGATCTTAGAGGAAAGCGTTAAGTCTTTCACCACTAAGTCTAATGTTAGATGCTGGGGATTTTAGATGCCCTTTATCAAGTTGAAAGAAATTCACTTCTATTCCTAACTTTTTGAGTGTTTTTATAATGAAAAGGTATTGAATTTTTTCAAATACTTGTTTTGCATCTATTGAGATGCTGATGTGGTTTTGGTCCATTCTTTTATTAATATGGTGTGTTATATTCATTTTCAAACATTAACCAAAGCTTGCATTCCTGTGATAAATCCCAGTCTTTTTATATGTTGTTGGGTTCATTTTGCTAGTATTTTGTTGAGTATTTTTATGTCTATATTTATAATTGATGTCATTGTCTGGTTTTGGTATCTGGGTAAAACTGAACTCGTAGGATGAATTGGAAAGTGTTCCTTCTATTCTTTTTTTTTTTTTGGAAGAGTGTGAAATATTGGTATTAATTCTTTAAACATTTGGTAGCATTCACTAGAGAAGACATCTGGGCCTGGAATTTTCTTTGTGGGAAGTTTTTAAAATACTAATACAATCACTCTACTTTTAGGTCTGTTCAGATTACATGTTTCTTGAAGTAGTTTTAATAATTTTGTGTCTAACAATTTGTCCATGTTTTCTAGATTATCTACTTTAACAGCATTAAATACCTGTTCATGGTATTCCTTTATAATCCTTTTTATTTCTCTAAGGTCCGTAGGAATGGCTCTTCTTTCATTTAGTAACTTGAGTCTTCTTTTCTTGGTCAGTCTAGTTGAAGATCTGTCAGTTTTGTTCATCTCTTCACAGAATCAACTTTTTATTAATTTTTTTCTGTTGATTTCCTGTTACTAGGGTGATATCAGCTGCTTGGGTCAGGGGAAGCTTAGATTGGTTCTATTTCTTTGAGCAGCTGGATTCAAACTCAATTGCTTGTCTATTTCACTCTGAACAGGCTTTTACTTTAATGTCTCCCTGATCCCCATGACTCCTGAAGTGATATGAGAAAGAAGAGAGCACATTATTACTTGTAGGCTGTGAGGAACAACTATTCCATTAAATCCATAAACACTTCTTAACCATTAACAAGCTGTAAAGACACCAAGGGGTCGGGGATGATTAGTCAGAATCCACCACAGACTTTCCTAAGCCCACAGTCTAGTTGGGGAGACATACGTGTCCCCATGTGTGTCAGACTACAGTGAAGACTCGATTGACTGGGAGCAAAATGCTCATAGGGTCATGCGGTTTGAGGGTGGCAGTTAATCTGTCTAGAAGAATTAGGGAACACTAGAGTTGGCATTTGAGGTAAGTTTGAAAGCATGGTAGGATTCAGGGGGAAAAAAGGAAATGGAGAGAGGGAAGGTTCTTCAGTCAGAGAGAAGCATACAAGCCAAGGCAGGGAAGGTAGGAAGCCAGGCCTGGCAGGGACAGTGTGCTGGGAGGGAACAGGCTAGACAGAAAAGCTAGGGCCAAACTGTAGAGGGGCCTAAAGGGTGTGCTGAGGAGCTGGAGCATTATCCTTAAGAAACTTGGTGCTTGTGCCCATGTGGCTCAATGGTTGGAACATCATCTTACAAACTCTCAGTCAGGGCATAGCTAGGTTGTGGGTTCAGTCCCCAGTTGAGGGCATACAGAAGGCAACTGATCAATGTGTCCCTCTCACATCAATGTCTCTTTCCCCACCTCCACTCTTTCCCTCCCTCCCTACTTCCCTTCCTCTTCTTCTAAAATCAATGAATATATCTTCAGGTAAGGATTTAAAAACAAGAAAAAGAAGGAAACTTGGGGGCCACTGCAGGACACCAAGCAAGAGGATGACATGACCAGTCTTATGTAGAAATGTGGAGCTGCAACCGAAACCTCAGTTAGTTTATTCAGGTTCTATGATGCCTTCCACAGCCACAGAAACAGCAGAGGTAGCTGTCTTTACCATTGTTGATCACCCCTTCTTGGGACTATCTCCTCCCTAGGGCTTCCTGGCACAGCACCTCCCTGCTTTCCTTTCTACCTCCCTGGCTGCCTTTGTAGGCTCCTTTTCCCCACCCATCCTAAGTGCTGGTATTCCTCAGAGTTCTGTTTCTAGATCCTCTTCTCTTTCCACTAGGCAGTTCTTCCTTGGAGATCTCACACATTGCCATGGCTTTAGTGACCAAGTATGTGTTGGGAACTCCCAAATTTATATGTAGCTTCCTCAGACTTCTCTCCTTATTTAGACCCATCAGATCTAACTGTCCACTAGATATCTCCATTTAGGTGCTATATTCATTAAAATTAGGTCCAGCCCTGAGTAGAAGGAAGACACCAAGTAAAATGGCCCAAACAAGATAGGAGTTTATTTCTCTTTTAGATAAAAGGAGTGCAGGGGTATTAAGTCCAGACCTAGGATGACAACCTGGATGTCATCTCTGAAGTCTGTCCCTTGGCCTCTATCCTCAAGCCACCATCCTCCTTCAGGTCAACTGCAACACCTTCATCATTCTTGCTCCTCACAAATGAATTCTCCACATCTACACTATCCAACATGAGAGCCACTTAAACACATTTGACTACTGAGCACTCAAAAGGTAGCCAGTTCAGAGCCCTGGCTGGTAGCACAGTGGATAAGGCGCCAGCCTGTGAACCCAAAGGTCGCAGGTTCAAGTCCCCAGCCAGGGCACATAACAAGGTTACAAAACAGGTCTCCAGTCAGGTCTGTGGCTGGAGGTAGGTGAAAGGCAACCATCCATTGATGTCTCTCTCCCTCTCTACCTCTCTCCCTTCCTCTCTTTCAAAAAATAATGAAATAAAATCTTAAAAAAAAAAAAAGGTAGCCAGTTCAAATTGAGATATGCTGTAAGTATAAAATACTGACTGGATTACAAAGGTTTAATATGAAAAAGTAAACTATCTTATTAAGATTGCTCTATTTATATTTATTATATGTTAAATTATAATATTTTTGATGTTGAATTCAATAAAATATATTGTTTAAAGTTAATTTCACCTGCTTCAGCATTTTCTAAAAATTATGTTTTATTGATTATACTATTACAGTTGTCCTGATTTTTCCTTTGTCCCCATCCACCTGATACACCCCTTCCCTCCAGCAATTCACCCCAGTCAGTTCATGTCCATGGTTCGTGCATATAAGTTCTTTGGCTCCTCCATTTCCTATACTATTCTTAATATCCCTGTATCTATTTTGTATCTACCAACTATGCTTCTTAATCACTGCACCACCTTCCCCTTATTTCCCTTTCCCCTCCCAGCTGATAACCCTCCAGATGATCTCCATATCTACGATTCTGTCCCTGTTCTGGTCGTTTGCTTACTTTGTTTCTGTTTCTTAGATTCAGTTGTTGATAGTTGTGAGTCTGTTGTCATTTTAATGTTCATAGCTTTGATTTTCTTTTTTCTTAAATAAGTTCCTGAAATCTTTCAGGAATATGGTTTGGTGATGATGAACTCCTTTAGCTTTACCTTGTCTTGGAAGAACTTTATGTGCCCTTCCATTCTTTGCTGGATAGAGTAATATGGTTGTAGACCCTTGCTTTTCATCATTTTGAATACCTCTTGCCAGTCCCTTCTTGCCTGCAACGTTTCTTTTGAGAAATCAGCTGACAGTTTTATGAGAACTCCCCTGTAAGTAACTAACTTCTTTTCTTTTGCTTCTTTTACCATTTTCCTTAAAACCCTGGCTGGTGTGGCTTGGCGGATTGAGCACAGGCCTGCAAACCCAAGAGCTTCTGGTTCAATTCCCAGTCAGGGCACATACCCTGGTTGCAAGCCAGGTCTCCAGCCAGGTACCCAGCTGGAGACCAACTTGTTTGGAACGCTCTGTGTTTCCTGGACTTGCATGTCTATTTCCTTTACCAAATTAGGGAACTTTTCTTTCATTATTTTTCAAATAAGTTTCCAATTTCTTGCTCTTCATCTTCTCCCTCTGGCACCTCTATGATGTAAAGTTGGACCTCTTGAAGGTGCCCTAGAGGCTCCTCATACTGTCTTTTTTTTGTTGTTCTTGTTCTTGTTTGGATTGGTTGGTTTTGCTTCCTTATGTTCCAAGTCATTGATTTGATTCTCGTCTTCATCCATTCTTCTATAAATTGTTCCCTATAAATTGTTGTTTATTTTAATTAATTTCTGACTGGATCTCTTTTATACTGCTGAGGTCCTCACTAAGTTCCTTGTACATCCCTATAATCAGTGTTTTGAACACTGCATCTGACAGATTGCTTATCTCCATTTTATTTAGCTCTTTTCCTGGAGTTTTGATCTGTTGTTCCATTTGGGCCATGCTTCTTTGCCTCCTCATATTGGCAGTCTCTCTGTGTTGCTTTCTACCTATTAAGTAGAGTTGTTTTGATTCCGTGCCTTGGTAGTGTTGCCTAATGTAGTAGATGTCCTGTAGGGTCCAGTGGCACAGCCTCCCCTTTCACCTAAGTGGGGTACTCGAGGTGTGCCCTTCATGTGAGTACACTCTCCTCTTGTAGTTGAGCCTTGGTTGCTGTTGGCAGGTCAATGGGAGGGATTTACCCAGGCCAGTCAGCTACAAGGCTTAGCTGTAACCATTGACCACCAACCTCTGCCCTCCATGGAGGATCAGTTGTGCTGGGGCAGGGCAGTGGTGCTCCAACGTGGTCTGTAACTGTCCACTGGGTGCACTGGCCTTGGAATTTTCCAGGTGATGCAGGTCAGAGTCAGCTCCTACATGTGTTTTTCCTGGGGCCACCCTGAATAAGCTGTAAAGCAATCTGAGATGGCTGCTACTTGTGCTGAGCTTGGAGATTCCCAGGTGAAGCCACATTCTGAATCTAAGATGGTTGCTGCTAGTGCTGGGCCTGGGGCCCCCTGAGGCAGCTGTTGTTTGTTTGAGAGGAATCAGGAAGTTGTGGAGCCTGAGCCAAAATGAGCCATTCATATGGAAAAGCAATTTGGGTGGAACTGTAAATTGGGTGGGGTGGAGTCTCTGGGATTTCCAAGGTGGTCAGTCAGTGTTAGCAAGGTTGATGGAGTCTCAGATATGGCACCAGCTTGCCAGCTCTGTGGGGAGAGGGCTTAGAAAAGAGACACTGGCCTCTGCTTGCCTTGATGCCAGACACTTCAGTATCTCCCAGTATACACTGGTGCCTTTCAAGCTGCTACCCCAGTGCTGGAGCTCAGAGGGAGGGAGTGAGTCTGAGTAGGTGAGTCCATATGTGGGTTAAGAGGAACTGCTTGGGACTCTAGAATTTCTTACACTGACTCAATCCCTGCTGGTTTTTGCAGCCAGAAGTTGTGGGAATTTATCTTCCTGGTACTGAAACCCTGGGCTGGGGGGGCCTGTTGTGGGGCTGGGACTTTTCACTCCTGAGATGTCCCTCCTGATTTTTTACCCACCACATGGTTATGGGACCAGCCCATTATGTGAGTGCGCCCCCCTCACCAGTCTGGGTGGATGTGGTTTCTTTAATTCCATGGTTGTCAGACTTCCATTCAACTCATTTTCTGATGGTTCTAAGTGATGTTTTGTATTTTAGTTGTAATTTTGATATAGTTGTGCGAAGAAGCAAACTATTCTGCCTATATCACCATCTTGACTGAAAGTCTCGTTCTGCACATTTCCGAGGCTACTAGAAAATTTCATATTACACATGTGGCTCATGTTTGTGGCTCTCATTATATTTCTATTGAACAGCACTGTTTCCACAAAAGCAGAAAGGATCTTTCTGAAACACAAATGTGAACATTCCATACATCATCTTAAAACCTTTCAGTGGCTTATCATTGTCTTTAGGATAAAGTTCATTCTATTCAATATGGTTTTCAAGCCCTCCAGTGATTGTGACTCAGACCCAGCCTCCTCCTCCAGCCTTATCTTTCACCACCTCCTCCCTCTGCCTGCCCCTTGCACGCTAGGCTCCAGCCCCACACACTTCTTTCAGTTCCTTACGTGAACCAGGTGCTCCGTAGCCTCTGGGCCTTCACACATGCCATTCCCTGTGCCTGAAACACCCTCCTTTCCTGGGTGACTTAATGTGCCACCCATCTTTCCAGCCTCAGCTTAGACGTGTCTTTTCCCGGGAGGCCTTCCTAGATGTCCTGTTTTTCTGAGCTCCTATCATTTCTCCATCCTGACCTCACCCCCACTCCACCCCCAAATAACAGTGTGCCAACAAACTATGTCCTTCTCCAGATTGATGGGAATCTTGCCTGTCATGTTCATGGTGGTATCCCCACCACTTAGGGCAAAGGCTGGCATGTGGTCAGTAGTCAACAAGTATTTGCTGACTCAATAAATGACTCACCCTAAAGCCAGGTAAACAAAGTTTCAGATGGAGGGTAAAGCTAAACTAGAGGACCTCTAAGTCTCAAAGAACTGGCTACCCAGGTACCATTAGGCTCCCAGTTTGGGAGATGAGACAAAGGGAAATTTGCTACATGTTGCCAAGTCTTCAGTACTATTCAGGCCCCATAAGCCAATTTATGGAGACTCTGGCCAACACTGTCTTTTCCTCCCCGTCAAGAAGCTCACACGGCACTGACTGTCCTCTTAGGGGACGCTCCCTAGCATGTGCCCCAACATTTTTAGAGCTGTATTGAGCTGAGCTTCCTCTTGGTTGGCAGAGTGGGTGGGCAGGGGAAGGGTGGGGAGGAGGTGAGGGGGTGCCTATTTAGATTTGCTGTTTACAGCACCAGGAAAATTGCTGTACATGTTGCTAATGGAGTATGAGCCTGTCTATGGAGATTTCCTTTCAGGAGACAGGAGGTAAAGGCGATAAGGGAATGGGGAATCAGAGCTGAAGACAGCAAAGAACCTGGAGTCAGGAGGCCAGAGAAGGGTTCCCTGGGGCTCCATTGCTAACTTGCTGTGTGACCCAAGTCACATAGCTTCTCTCGGCCTCAGTTCCTTGTTAGAATCAAAAGAATCAGCTGCACCTCTGGAGGGGCTGTTGTAAGAATGGAAAGTAGCAATGGGTGTAAATGGACATTGAAAATACAAGTATCAGAGTAAAAGTACCATGTAAAGTCAAGGTTTTTAGGCCTTTGTTCTGTTGGGCAAAAGATGAACGTACAGTTGTGGGAAGGCAGCTAGGAGTGATGGGTGGGATCTCACTTTCAACAAAAGTGGCAGCAGTGGAAACCATTCTCCCAGCCATGGCCCAATAGCCTGATCTTCCTGTTTTAAAGTTGGACCAGAAAAGCTGAGTCCTGCACAGAGCCTTAGAGAAAGTGAACCCAGCCTGGAACCTCAAGGTCCTGAAAGCAGCACAGGCCCATTTTGGGCCCCCTCACTGCTCCTGACACACTTGGGTGAACATAAAACACACGCAAACACACACCCTTTAGACTTGGTGCCCACATGCCACCTTAGAGCCTCCTGTCACCGCTTCTCAATTTGGAAGGACTCCCAGTGGATTGACACTGCCCTTAACCCTGCTAGAAACCATCCTGCCGTGGGCTGCTCCATAAGGAGTTCCTGATCCCAAAAATGTCCAGCCCAGAAAAGGTGGCTAGATTCCCCTCTGTCCTACCCAGGTGGGTCCTGAAGGTGAGACGCACACTGGATGCCCTCCTTCTTGCAGCCACACACCTGGCAAAGCCATTGCTCTCAGTTTTTATTATCCTCCACCTCTTTTCCTTTCACAGGCAGGTCAGTTCTCACAAAGCAATCCATAGTACCTGCAGTTCCCAACCTGGAGAATCTAAAGCACGTTTCCCAGCATGCTGCCAACAGCAGCCAGCTCGAAGAGGCTCTGTAATTACAGACAAGCAGGGTTTTGCCTCACTGTTCTTACTCATCTATGAAACGCTTCCATTCCCTTCATGCCCCATGGTGACTTAAAAATGAAATGTGAAGCTGGGCCTTTTAGAAAAGTGAGTTTCAACTTCCTACTCCACCAAGGGCAGACAGCAGATCTCACCATGATTCAAATCCATTCAGCCATGTATTCATTCCTTCATCTAGAACACATTTAATGACCCCCTACCCTCTGCTAGCACTGGGCCTGGTGCTGGTGACACACCAAATATGACCCATGCCCTACTTTTGAAGAGCTCACTGTCTAGTAAGGAAGTTAAGGTATAAAAGTAGTTACAAGAAAAAAGCAAAAAGAGATGTGTAATAAAGAAAGTGCAGATAAGATCCTAGGTAAGAGAAAGATAAGTTAAGAAATGGTAACTGTTTCTTGAGAGGTAATACAGTTTAGCGGCTAAGAATACAGACTCTGGAGACACAACTTTACCACTTAATAATAACTATGTAAGCTAATGGAGAAATGGGGAGAATTTTGAGGTTATGAAGAAAAGTATAGTGTCCAATACATAGAGCTCAATGGATGTCAGCTGGTATAATCAGGGAACATGGAATAGAATATGAGTTTTCTGTATATGAAGGTAGGGTATTCTCGAAGGTAGGGGCACAGAAAAAAATGCAGTGTTTTTATGTTTCTGTGGAATTGCAGTTGAATATAGCATAGCCTGTTAGGAAGAAAGGGGTGAGGCCAGTAACTTGAGTTAGGGTTAAATTTTGGAACATGTAGTACCAAAATGCACTTAAAGAGATGTACAATGACAAAGACAATTTTTATAGAGCAGACTGCCCATCTAGCCCCAAGCAACTGTCCTCATCTTCAGCGCCACATTCTGGTGAACTTCAGGGGCTCCAAAGATGAGGAGCAGCCTTTGGGGCTTGCCGTAGTGTGTTGGCCTGTCTCCTGGATCCCACCCACCTGGAAAGGCTTATCCTTGCCTCTCTGGCAGATTGAGCCCTGGAATTGGAACTGAGGGAGACCATTTTCTCTCACAAGGACCAGTGGGACAAGGACACCTCTGCCCACCAGAGGGCTAGTGTTGGGACATCAAGGCTGGGAGAGGCCTCAGGAAAGGTGGATGGGGAAAAAGGTGGATATGGCCAGATGAGGCTGATCAGCCTCAGTTTATCACTAGCCTGGTTTCATCTGGGGTAATACAGAACCTCTTCAACCCTATTTTGGAGTGGGGCGGACTGAGAGCAAAGGTTTCATCAAGTGCCAATGAAATAAGGAACAGCCTGCTGGGAGACCACAGCAGCGGGCAAGGGTTTCTAAGTTGTGTCTCTCCTTGTGGGCTTTGGGAAAATCCCTTCCTCTTGGCCTGTTCCTTCTCAGTAAAACAAAAGGGTTTTGCCTGGGGGATCCCAGATGTTTTCACAGTCTGTACTCAAGTTAAGCATTGTCCTGCTGTTAGGATCTGGGGTGCCTAGAGTGTGTCCTAAATATTGGGGGAAAAGACAGAATAGCCAAACCTGTGAAAAGAGGGAACCAGAGGGGCTGCCCTGAGCCCCCAGTTGTCAAGGTGCACAGGATTGAGGGCTGTGGAAGGGGTGAGGAGAGGAGGTCCGGAGTGAGGGGAGGGAGGGGGACAGCACCTGACATCTCCAGGACAAAGGAAGCTGAACTGGTGAAGGGTACCTTCTCCCAACTCCAGCTACCTCAGGATCCTGTGGAAAAGCTGCATTATAATCGATAGCCTCATAAATAAATAAGGAGTCAGTGCATCCTGCCTCCAGCTCAGGGCTTCTTTAGGAAAATTGAACCTCGACCCACTTCTGACTCACCCATTCTGGATTTCTACAGAGGCCTCCAAAGGGAAGGAACTCTTATAGGTCATCTTAGGCATCCCTCTGCCTCTGGGCTGGCCTGTCATGCACCCCACCCAAGAAGGGCAAGGGCTGGCAAGGTTGTCCTCCCCCCTCCCCCCTCCCCGAAAAGGCCCTCCCTCTCCTGCGGTCTCCCCTCCCCCAGTCCCCTGGCGCTCTCTCACTGTGAGCTCTTGCTCTGTCTTGCTTTCATCTTCTTAGCCCTGGTAAACTCTCCCTGTCCTTTCAGCTCTGGCTCTTAGCTTCTCACCTCTCCTGATTTCATGCCTTTTTTCTGACCACTGCTTGGCTCTAAACAGAATCAGCAGCCCTAGGAAGGGGGCCACTCTCCAACCTCTGCAGTCTTCTATAACCACCCCTTGGACTCCTTGTCATTGATCATCAGTGAGCCTCTCAGGGTCTGTCTGGCAGAGAAAATTCATTTCTGGAAGCAGTAGACTAAGACCTTGTAACTTCCAGAACAGATGTATGCCAACAAGTTGACTTCCTCCCTCTGACTTCTATTAAAATAATGGATATGTTTTTCTCATTAAAAAAAATAAAATAAAAAAGCAAACCTCTGATAAAGCAAGTTCAATACTTTGGGTCCCAAAGATGAAGATGGATGGTGGATGGTGGTCAGCTCTGCGTATTGATGGTCAACTACTTCTGGGTGTGCCTTGAAACTCGTCAAGACCTTTCCTCTATTCAGGTGCCTAGTCTCCCCTCCAGCCCCCAGCCCAGATGGAGGGCACTCCTGTACCTAAGGACTCCTTTGGGCAGTGGGTACGGAGAAAGGACTCATTGGGCCGTGTCAGCCCCCATTGTTCATAATTAGTGACCACCATGCTCCAGCTGATTCCTGGGGACATTCTTTTAATTACAGGTTTTTGATTAGAATGTACCATATTCCTGCTTTTTCTGTTCTCCAAGTATAAAATGTAGAACATTCCATTTCCTTCTCAGTTATCCATAGCTAGAGTTTCCACCCCAGCTTCCCAACCCAACCTGGTCTCCTCCTGTCATCTGTCATTACCTAAAGGAATGAGAAGAGTGAGTTTGCAGCCAACGTACCCACATGAACAAAACACTGTTGTTCTGAGACATCTATATAGCATATTGATAATTGGGGGTTTCACTGTCCCAGGGAGGAACTCGGGCCTAGGAAGCAGTCAGTAACCCAGGCCCCTGGCTCTGGTTTGGCTCCGTCCCAGCTGATAGGAGGTAGCTCTGGCTGGCTGCCCAGAAGTGGCATAGGTACCTCCTGAGAGGCAAGCGTGGCCAGTAGCAGAGTTCAGTGGACTTGTAAAGCTGGTTACTAATTGGCAAGACTGCGTTAATAAACTCTCCCCCAAAACGGGGAACATGTTTCTCTTCTGTGCTTGCTTCCTACCCCAGGGAAAAGTTGTTAGTACAGCACATCAACCTTCCATTATAGCTCTTACAGCCAGAACGGTCTTCAAGAAATTATTTGGCCCAGGCCTTTCCCTTTGAGTGACCACCAGGTCCCAGCCTTAAAGTGACTGGCCCAGGGCCTCATGCAGCACAATGGGGTCCGGCCCTAGGCTCCCAGCTCTACCTACAGCCCAGGTTGGGGATGACACTGAGCAAACCGGCTTGTGGCTGTCACGAGCGAAGAACTAGCAGCAGACACAGCAGACTGTTTTCTTTGCAGGCTAAGGATAACTAGAGGAAGCTGAGAATTCCTCTGCTCTGCCTCCGGTAGGAGGAGGGAGAAGGGAGATGGGAGGAGGAGAGGAACTGGGAAGGCAGGGTTCTCACAGGAGGAACTATATAAGCTCCTAGGATAAGCAAGGCAGTAAAGATCAAAGATGTCTGGAAGATAACTCTGGGGCTCCATGGAGTTCCTGAGGAGGATGTCAGGAGCCTGGGTTCCCTGTTTGGAACTGTTTTGAGAGTCATGGTGAGTGCTCTGTGATCTTGGGTAAATTACTTAACCTCTCTGTGCCTCAGTTATTTTATTAATAAAATGGGAATAATAATAGTACCCAGCTGATAGTCATTTGAAGATTAAGTGTATTCATATACATAAAGCTCTTAGAACAGTGCCTACCACGGAGGAAGCAGTAGGTAAGGTAGTAAGTTTGGTAAGGTAGTAAGTAGGTAAAGTAAGTTTTGCTATCACTACTTTGTTGAATCCTCACACAAAGCTCTGAAGTAGTTATTAATCTCTGAGCCTGGATGAGGTCAAATGATTGACAGCGTGGGTTTCCTCTTGAGGTCCTCTTTGGGCACAAGCAGCTTCAAGCTCACAGCTCCCCGCCCTAGGTCCGCTTCTGTTTGGAAATTCCACAGCTGCTTCGTAAACAGCAGGAACAAAGGTGGATCTCTGTCCTGCCCCTGAGACCTGGAATGCCGGTAAGGGCCAGATGGCTGGTGCCTTTGGGCCCAGCCAAAGAGGTTCCTCCCACCAACTCTTGCAGCACTCAGATCCTGGAGCCTCCTAGACCCCTCACTCTGCACCACTGTGCCTGGCCTCCCCTGGCCATCACCTTCCCCATGGTCCCCCTTCCTCGTGCAAGATGCTGGCAGCCCAGACCAAGATGCTGGCGGCACAAACCGGAGGGGCTCTGGCAATTCGGATCTCAGTATAAACAAACTGCTATTCTGGCCCAGCCCACAGCAGCCTCAGTGCTCCCTGCCCCCATCAATCCGCAGTGCACAGTCGCTGTTGTTCTCTGTTCTCCTGCCAACTTGGCAGCTCTGCTTTGCTGTTACTATCAACGCCTCCGAGGGAGGAGAGGAGTGAGCTCTGATCGCCTGGCACGCTGAGCAGCAGATTCATGTCAGAGCCAGCCCTGGAATGTCTCCCAAGCTCCTGGGGCTTGTGGTGGGAAAGAAAAGGTGGGCTTGATCACAACAGCCCTGATTGCAAACCGGCCTCCCAGCAGAGCCCCTGGGCCTGGCCAAAGCCGCAGGTCTCCCAGGAGTGGACAGCTCAGGTAGAAAGGATGCTTTGAAACCGGGCAAGCATGGAGGAGAGGGCTGTGGAGTCTGTTTCATCCTAGCTCTGCCCATGGTCCAGGGCAGGGTTGGTGGCTTCAATGCTTGGGATGGTTGGTGGTCAGGGTTTAAGAAATAGGTCTTTCTCCAGTCTGTGAGCCCTGGAATGCATGTGCTGTGCCTTCTGCCTTCTATCTTTCTTGGACTTCTCATAAGCAGAGCTCTTGCCTCCCTTGTCAGATTGGATTGAGAGCCCCTATGCAACTACAATTCGCTCACTGAATAAAAACTTCCCACAGACAGAAACTACCTTTCCTTTCCCCAGACCTCTCAGGCTTTGTCCCTTTGCTCCATAAAGCAGCAGATGCCCTTCTCTGGCTCCTGCTAGGACTCCTGGGGCCTAGTTTGGAAGGAGAGAGAATCCATATCTTCAGGGACCCAGTGCCCACCTTTTTTTTTTTAGAGTTTTTTAAAAATTTCATTTTTAGAAGGAGGGGAAGGGAGAGAGGCAGAGAGGGAGAGAGACATCAATGTATGGTTGCTTTTCACCTGCCTCCAGCCACAGACCTGACTGGAGACCTGGTTTGCAACCTTGTTATGTGCCCTGGCTGGGGAATCGAACCTGCGACCTTTGGGTTCGCAGGCCGGCACCTTATCCACTGTGCTACCAGCCAGGGCCAGTGCCCACCTTTGAGCAAGGCCTGCCAATGACACAGGGTCTGTGTCTAGTCATCTACCCCTTGACAGGACCGAGAGTGGGCACTCTGCAACCTCTCCCAGAAGGAACTCCTGTCTCATCCTCACTGCTCGTCAAGGGAAGGCCTTTCACATCAACAAAAGTGGTGGGTTTAGGGCCAGCATCCTAAGCCTTACACCACCCAGCCACCTGGTCTACCAGCCTATTTCTTTTCCTCTAACATAGAAATTACCTTTTAGATCTCACTGGGTTACAGTGATGGTGATAAAGACATGAAGATGATGTCTGTTTCTAGGATTGTACCTGCCTCTTTAAAGTCAATGTTTATCTTCCTTCCTTCCTTCTTCCTTCTTTCCCTCCTTCCTTCCTTCCCTCCTCCTCCCAGATGTGAAACTGATCCTTAGATACTCCCCTTGCTGTTCCCTGCTTCAGAAATGTGAACACCACCACCAAAAGAGATGCAGCCACCCCCTTGGTAAGAAGTCCCCAAGTCCCTGGAAAGCCAGCTGACTTTCCATGGGCCAGGAAATGGGAAAAGAGAATTCATTCAGTGGGCCAGGATGTAAATAAGCCACAAGAGGCTGTGCTGTTCCGGGCTGCACCTGTGATCATTTCTTGACTGAAGCCCTGTCAGCGTTTCCATGACAAATTTGTATTTCTGGAGACCTCTCTTCCAGCCTCAAGAGCATGCCTTGTGGTAAGACTCGACACTAAAATGCTTTCATAATTTTTTTTTGCCTAAAAAAGGGTGTGTGCTCTAAAAACCCACCTGCTTGTTATGTGTTTACTTTTCATTCTGAGTTTAGTGGGTATTATATTTGTATGCTATGCATACAAGCATATGATATACACATGGGAGTTCTGTGGTGGAGAGCTGTCATGGCAAATACACAATCACTACACAGTGTGGCAAGATGTCTCCCCTCCCTAAAACATCACCCATATCAAATTTGGCTGTCTCAAAGCCTAAAGTTCTTCCATTAGAGATTTACTACTTTTGAGCTGGAATGATTATCCATCCCCAAGATTCCACTGTGACAATGTACCACCCCCTTAAAGTGACAAAGCTACCATGTGATGAGAAGTTAGGAAAAGAAACATGAGGCATCAGGAAGGATGGCCAAAGGGTAGGAGAGTCCTAAAAGAAGAACGAGAGGCATCCAAGATGGATTACCTGTTTTACAGATTTGCTAGGCCTACCTAGAGGAGGACACACACACACACACACACACTGCTCTTTGTATAAGATAGTGGTTCCAAATACCTAAGTGGTGTTCAGGTGCACCTGGGATGCTCCCAGAAATGCAGATATCCAGACCCTGCTCCTGACATACTGAATCAAGAGCTTTTAGGTCTGAAGCTGAGCCCAAGACTCTGCATTGTAGGGAAGCATCAGGTGATGCTGATAATCAGTCAGGTTTACAAACCACTAATCTACAGGTTAGAGCACCAGAGAGAAAACAGAATACCTGAGCTTGGGGTAAACTGAGACCTAGTGGCACATAGTCCATAGAAGGCAGTATTATGGAAATGCCCATTGGAAAACCATCAAACAACACAAGTGTTAACTGTTATCCCGTACACCAGGCTTGTGGCATATGTAGATACATGCTCAAGTGTATCCATGCATCTGGATTTCCTACACAGAGAACAGGTCTAATCTTTTTTTTTTTTTTTTTTAAGATTTTATTATTATTTTCAGAGAGAGGGGAAGGGAGAGAGGAAGAGATGGAGGGAGATATGAGATATCAATGCATGATTGCCTTTCACCTGCCTCCAGCTACAGACCTGGCTGGAGACCTGGTTTGCAACCTGGTTATGTGCCCTGGCTGGGGAATTGAACCAGCGACCTTTGGGTTCCCAGGCCTGCACCTTATCTACTGTGCCAATAGCCAGGGCTATGGTCTAATCTTCATTATTCTCCTTCATCTAAGCTTGTGGCTGTTTTTATTTCCAGATGGACTTTTCCACTTTAGGACATGCCTCCAGCTCCCCTCTTCCAGTAGCTTGGCATAGTTCATAGTAACTTAAAAAAGATTTTTCTATCTAATGGGTTTATCTACCATCTATGATCTTTCAGATGTTCATTCCTTCTGGGGAGTGAGAAGGAAGAGAGGTCCTTGCTCCTGTTTTTTATTTTATTTTTAAAAATATTTTATTATTATTTTCAGAGAGAGGGGAAGGGAGAGAGGAAGAGACGGAGGGAGATATGAGATATCAATGCATGATTGCCTTTCACCTGCCTCCAGCTACAGACCTGGCTGGAGACCTGGCTTGCAACCTGGTTATGTGCCCTGGCTGGGAATCGAACCAGCAAACTTTGGGTTTGCAGGCCGGCACCTTATCCACTGTGACACCAGCCAGGGCCTTGCTCCTGTCTTATGACAAGGGGGAACACAAGCAGGTGAGTTTTTTTGTTTTTGTTTTTTTGTTTACCATTTTTTATATCATTTAAATGGACACACACAAAATTCCTCATACAACGTCAGGGTTTCATGGACCTCCTGATACCATTCCATGGATCCCTAGGAACCCCAGTCAAAGAACACATGGCCCACTTCGCTGTTGCAGCCCAAACTCTCTGAGCCTCCAGCGGCCACATTCAAGCACAGGAGGCATCTGTTCAGCTGCAACTTTACTAAGTGACAGACTCGTCACTCCCTCCCTTCAAGCTTTGAGATGAGCTTGCCTGACCTTCCCTCTGTCCCCAAAAGAGTTAAAATCCAGTGACATAGTGACACATCACCTATGTCAGGATAGGATTGCCTCAGACCAGGCTGTGCCTTCCTGTTCCGTAGCCTGCAGCACAGAGTCTGAGCTGCCATAAGGTATCCGGAAGATGGATGGTCTTTATTGCAATAACAGAAAGCATAGCTCAAACTGGGTTAAACAATACAGAGAAGCTATTGTTCCATGACAGTAAAAAGTTCAACGTAGATAGCTTTTCTTGCAAGGTCCGATCCATCAGCTTTGTGTTTTGTTTTTTGGTTTTGTTTTGTCTCTTCACCCTCCTCCAAGGTGTCAACTTCATCCTATAACTCACAGCCTTCAAGGTTGCAGCCTGGTCACCAGCAGCAACCAAAGTTTCTGTTCCCTCTCAGGAGAAAGAATACAAGTTGCCTTTTTGATAGTTCCAATGAAAGAAAGTGGAAGCCTCTGACCAGGACCCATCTGTCCATGTCTCCCCACACTTCATTAGCCCACACTGGGAAATATCCCTTCCCGTCAGAGCCTCTGACCCTGGAGTGAGTGCGCTTGGATGGGAAACTCAGCGTGCTATGCATGGATGGCATGCCTTAATGCTCAGACCCCCAAGCCCTGGGCCTTGGGCTTGGCTCCTCACCCCTGTGCAATTCAAACTGTTTTCATGAAAGCAATTAAAGACTCGCAAGAAATGATTTTGCAAATGCTCAGGCTCTGGTCTTATCCCACACAAGGCCCTTGGCGAAAGGCTAAACATTCTCTGTAAAGAAGGGGAGATGGCTCTTCACTTTCTAGAAAGGAAGGAAACAGAATCTGCAGCCAGTCAGTTGAATAGAATGCAGGCCACACGGAGTGGGAGACCTGGGGCATTGTGCCTCCTTTCTCCTTTAGGCAGCCTGGTGCATGACTTGTTTATCCTCTCTGGCCTCTGCCTGAAATGGTTATCCCTTCCACTTTACAGCGATCCTGTGTAATTTACCACAGCTTGGAAGGAAGCCGAGTCCTCAGAAGATTCTGTTCTTGTGTTCTGTGCAGAGGATAGACAGCATGGTGTGTAGAGTGGTTTCTGGCCAGTCCTCACTGGCCAACCCAGTCCAGAGGTCTTTTAGTATAACTCCAATATAAATATGGGCCCACGTGGCCTTGGCTCTCTTGGAGGTCAGATAAAGAAACATGGTTTGGCAACTGAAAGTCATTTTAAAGCACATTCCAATGTTTATTTATATCTCTTAAAAAGATATAAATACTTTGCAACATTTTCCTAAAACCTCCTTTTCTCCTAATTCTCTCACATCTATAGCTAATCAAGAGCCTTTACAAAAATTATTCTCTCCAGCACCCAAATGTCTCTTCTTTCTGAGCTCTTTATTATGGAGGGTGATTTAGCCTCTTGTGTCCCGTCCTTTCCTGTTTCCTCTAGTCTCTCTTTCCACTTATTCTCCCAATTCTATATCCCAGAAGATCTGGATATCACAGTTGTTATTAAGCCGGAACTCGCCCTAGAATACTCAACACTTCAATAAATCTTGTTCCTGTCTCATATCCATGGCTGGGGGACAGACTTCCAGTCTCACATACACATAGATTATTCTAATACTGTGTATTAATCAGGATTATTCAGAGAAACAGAGCTAATAAGATATATTTATTTATTTGTTTGTTTATTTTATTATAGGAATTGGCTCACATGATTATGAAAGCCAAGAAGTCCCATGATCTGCCATCTCCAAGCTGGAGAACCAGGAAGGCCAGTGATATACTTCAGTCTAAGTTTGAAGGCCTGAGAACCCAGGGGTCCATTGATATGAGTCATGGGGTCCAAGGCCCCAGAACCAAAAGTTTCTACTGCTGAGGGAAGGAGAAGATGGACATCCTAGCTCAAGAAGAAAGGGAGAATTCACCCTTCCTCCACCTTGTGGTTTTATCCAGGCACTCAACAGGTTGGTTGATTGACAACACTCAGGTTGGGGAGGGCGTCTTCTTTACCTAGTCTGCTTGATTCAAATGCTAATCTCTCCAGAAGCATCCTCACAGACACAACAGAAATAATGTTTTACGAGCTATCTGGTAAAGCTTCTTCAGCCCAGTCAAGTTGACATGCAAATTTAATTCTCATGGGAGGGCACAACCGTTACTGGAGTGTGTTTAACGGGGAATAGGACATGAAGAAACAGAAACAGTACAGGCAATTTTATTTTTTAAGTTATGCTATGAATGGTTAGCAGATAAATGGTGAAGTAATTGGAGGGGAAGGTAGGGTCAAGCTTTATTTTATTTTATTATTTTTATTTTATTAAAGATTTCATTATTTTTAGAGAGAAAGGCAGAGAGGGAGGAAGAAAGGAAGAGAAACATCAATGTATGGTTATCTTTCACCTGCCTCCAGCTGGGGATCTGGCTGGAGACCTGGCTTGCAACCCGATTATGTGCCCTGGCTGGAAATCAAACCAGCAACCTTTGGGTTCGTAGGCTGGCGCCTATCCATTGTGCCACCAGCCAGGGCTCCTGTACTATTCTTAACATCTCCCTGTCTATTCTGCACCCACCAATATGCTTCCTAATCCCTGCGCCTTTCCCTCTTCTTCCCCTTCCCCATCTTAGTTGTCCCCCATAGCTTTGATTCTGTTCCCTCTCTGGTTGTCTGCTTATGTTTTGTTTTTATTGTTTAGGTTCTGTTGTCAATAGTTGTGAGTTTGTTGTCTTATTAAAGTTCATAATTTTGATCCTCTTTTTCTTAAATAAGTCATTTTAACATTTTATATGTTAAATAATGTCCTGGTGATGATGAACTCCTTTAGTTTTACCTTGTCTGGGAAGTTCTTTATCTGCCTTTCCATTCTGAATGATAGTTTTGCTGGATAGAGTAATCTTGGTTGAAGGTCTTTGCTTTTCATCACTTTGAATACTTCTTGCCAGTCGCTTCTTCCCTCAAAATTGTTTTAAGAAATCAGTTCATAGTCTTATAGGAATCCCTTTGTAGGTAACTCTCCTTTTTACTCTTGCTGCTTTAAATATTCTCTATCTTTAACCTTTGGCATTTTAATTATGATGTATCTTGATGTGATCCTCCTTGGGTCTAGCTTGTTTGGGACTCTGTGCTTCCTGGACTTATATGTCTATTTCCTTTGTCAAATTAGGGAAGTTTTCCTTCATTATTTTTTCACATTAATTTTCTATTTCTTACTCTTCCTCTTCTTTTGGCAAACCTGTGCTTTGGATATAGGCACCTTTAAAGTTGTCCCAAAGGTTCCCACACTTCTTCTCATTTTTTTCAATTCTTGTTTCCTCTTTCTCTACTGGTTATTTTTTCTCATGTTCCAAATCATTGAATTGAACCCCAATTTCCTTCCCTTCACCCAACTTGGTTTCATGTGGATTTTCCTTGGTTTCACATAGCCTAGCCTTCACTTCCTCCTTTCTGTGTTTGCTCAATTTCAGCATATCTGTGAGCATCTTCATCACCAGTGCTTTGAACCCTACATCTGTTAGGTCAGCTATCTCTTTCACTCAGTTCTCTGCTGGCACCTCGATCTGCTCCCTCTTTTGGGCCATACTTCACTGTCTCCTCAGCTTGACAGCTTTCTGTGTTTGCCTCTGTCTAGGTAGATCCATCGCACTTGTTCCATTGTAAGGGGCAGAGCCTTAGGAATTTGTCAGCTTCTAAGAAATGAAAGTGCTGGTTTCCCAGGCTGTTCATTTATGTTTAAATTTTTGACAAATGGGTGCAATTGAGTTACTGTGTATTTTTACATTACCAGGAAGTATGGACTTTTTAAATGTGTTTACTTGCTCTATTTCTTCTTTGAAGAATCACCTTCCCACCAGCCTCTCTTTGGTGTTTCCCATCTTTCTGGTGAACAACTCCTCTTGCCTCTCTATTCTGCCCACATCGATTTCCTCATCACAGACACTCATAGGGTGATCAACTTGTCTGGTTTTAAAACTGGGAGTCCTGTATCCTAGAAATTTCCTCAGTCCCAGGTAAACCAAGACAATTGATCACCCTACCTCTGGGCCTTAGATCTTCACCTGGAAAGTGAGGGCAGTGACCCGCTCCTGTCCCTCCCAGCTCTTCCTTTATTCATCCTGCAGGTAGGCACCCTGCCCACCCCCACCCCCCCACCCCCGCTCTGAGCAGGCGTCCTGCTGGGGGTGCTTTAGAGATTCCTCCATGAACAGGATCCAAGTATCCCTAACACCTATGATGGTTCCCTAGAGGGATAATATAAGACCTTAATGTGATTGATTGATAGCAGATAAAGGAGTCTTAGTATAGGAGCAAGAAGAATGGTCCCCAGGGTACACCTGAAGGGGGTTAGATGCCAGAAGGGAGAGAGAGGGATAAAGGGATAAAAGATAAACCTAATGTACTTTGAAGTTTGGCCAAGGATCAGCCTGTCCACAGTTCAGCCTGAACAGCTAGCCCATCCACTTCCCCAGAGGCAGATGCTCCACCCTTTGAGGCTATCCATTCCCTCATGCCCTTGCTTAAGTCCTGAGCCCTCAAAATAGGCACTTGAGAAACTCCTCCTCTGGGTTCCAAGGCCTATATGACTTTATGTGTCTCTTTTATTGGCCCCGGGTTGTATTTCTCAAGATTTTAAAAGAGTTCCTGTTCCTGGGACATCTTGCAGAAATAAGCACCATTAGAGATCATCTCCACAGTCCAAGCACTTTCGTGCCCCACATGGTTGAACAGCAGAAAATAAATTTTCACAGCAGCCTCAGAGAGAAGCAGCCAAGGACACAAAGCCTCTTTCCTGTCGCTGGGCTCAGAGGGGCCTGGCTTTTTAATTCTTTTTTTTTTTTAAGATTTTATTTCATTATTTTTAGAAAGAGGGGAAGGGAAAGAGGCTGAGAGGGAGAGAGACATGTAATTCTATTCAAGAGACTTCAGGGAGGACAGGGGAGCTCACTGAAGGCAAAAGGCAAGAACCAAGTTCTGCCTCCCACATGGCCCTGCAGCATTGAACACAGAGCTTTCATGCCTGGGGCTAAGCAAGCACTGGCCGAACTGGGTGCACCAGGTTTGGAGGACAAGAAGCAGGATGGGGAAGAAGGGAGCTGGGGTTTAGAGCTCCCTGTGCCTTCAGGGGACAGGGAAGTTCTAGTGCAAAGCCTGCCAGTCCTCTAACCAGAGCTAAACCACCAGCTGGGCTGTGATTGCTCATTGTTTGGTTATAATTAGCAGCATGTTCTGTGATGGCAAAACTGCAGCCTGCAGCAAGCAGGAGCTGAACTGGGGGAGGGCTGCCACTTGCAGCCACAGGGCCTGGACTCCAAATGCCCAGCTCCTTCGCTTCCTGGCCCTAACCACCCTGTGCTCCTAGGCAAGGCCCATGGCTGGCCAACCCCCATCATTGGTTCTAAGCCAACACCAAACCCTGATCTTAGTAGGCCAAAGAGGAGCTGTTGCCTGTGACTGTACAAGAGCATGCACACGCCCAGCTGTAAGACCAAGTTTTGTCTGAAATGTACAAGCTGTGTGACCTCAGGCAAGTGATTGAACCCTCTGAGCCTTAGTTTCCTCATCTATAGAGATAGTGATAATAGTACTCATCTTCCTTGCAGGGTATGGTGAGACTTGAAAGGGATAGCTGATTTAAGACACTTGGCCAAGTGCCTGGTGTGCTGCTGGCTCTCAGAGCACTGTAGCTGCTGTTGCTGGGGTGAAGGGGAGGAAGTGGGCTTCTACTCACGCCCTTTCCTCCCTCCTTTCTGCACTGCTTGTCCTCGCCCCCACGGGCGCTCGGCAGCCTGCTAGTCTTCTCTCCTTCCCTGAACCAGCTCCCAGGGAGGGTCTGCAACTGTGTGACCTCTCCTAGGACAGCAGTCTTGACCTCTTTTTTTACTGCGACCACAAGCAAAAAGTACATTTTACATCATGATCCAAGACACACTTACACACAGGTAGATAAAACAGAAACAAAACTTATCCAAATCGAGTGTGATATGTTCGGCCCTCTTCCCTTCTCTCTTTGACATGGTTTTGAAGTTTTGACAGAGGCCAGGGCCCACTAACTTGATTTCATGACCCCACATGGGTTGAGATGTCCAGTGTGAACACAGTACACCAGGAGGAAAAGGCTGGTTAACTCTCATCCCTCATTATAGAGGAAAAGGGTCTGTTCTCTATTTAAAGAGTTTTGTGGATTTTTTTGTTTTTTATCAGAGAGCTGCTGGGAGAGGGAATGTTTAAAAGATGACTCCACAAAGATATGTCTGAAGCTTAAAGAGGAAAACAAGTCTGAATCTCTCTCTGTCCATCTTGAGGGTGACTTTTTGCCTAAGGTTTTTGGGGCTTCAGAATCAAGCTTCAAAAAAACAGGTTACCTATCTTTTGTTCCTACACCAACCTGCAAGCTAACTTTTCCTTAGCTGGGATTCCAGAACATCTTCCAAATGTCACTATGCCTAGATGCCAGGGAAGGGCAAGATTTATGGAGCTCAGCTGGACAGGAAATATTCTGAGTTAGAATTGTACTTACTTTTTTTCCATAACAAAATCAGGACATGTGGCCTCACAAGTACTTATGAGGACAATAGGGTAAAATATTTAAAACTGGAATTATCCTGGAAAGCCCTCAATTTGGGATCACAGGGTTACCATGAGAAGTGGAGGGTGTGAGGCCAAGAGAGTCAGAAAGAGGCAGAAGTCCTCTTTTCCATGCACCCAAGTCTTGCCTTCTGATTTGAGGAAAAGAGACTTGGTTTCCAGAACCTTCTGGAATACCAAACATCTATCCTAATAACCTTGAGGGTGTTCAGTTATTAAATGCATTGGTGGATTTGTAGGAGGACTGGATTCTTTTTGGTAACATAGAATAAAGAGACATGGGAGGCTTCCAAAGTATTTCATAATTTTGCTTACAGCTGCTCACCCTGCCTTACTCCAACCTTTCCCTACCCCCTACAATGTCCCCACAGCACTCTGAGCCAACTCTGCTGTTAACAACTTGACTTTGGCCAAAGGTGGTTGTTGTTATTGAAGAATGAAGAGGGACGGGACGGGGCTGGGCTGCACTTTCACACTTGGCTGTTTCCTTTCATGGATCAGTTCCACATAGGAATGTGACACATATAATCGTTTCCTTGTCATTTGAGGACTCAAGTGCTAGGGTTCCTCTCTTGTACACTGTAACCCAGGTTTCTGAGGCTTGAGTAGGACAACAGTCCTACGGAACTATCTAAGGACATCCTCCTCAAATGTCCTCTACCTCCCAGTGTCTTCTACTTCTGGCCCTAGTTATATGCACGGCCTACATTGACCCTTCCCAAAAGGACACAAAGCCAATGGGAATAGTCATCGCCAGGCCTGAGCCCTCAGAAAGAAAGTTGATTCCAACATATGTATGGGCTTGCTTTGGGCCGTAAGGAAGGAAGCCAAGTGAGAAAAAATCTTCCTCTGGGAACTTCCTCCTACAGATTCCAAGAAGAGAAGGGGAAGGGGCCATGGGATCACCTCCCAAGTCCTCCTTCATTGAGCAAAAAGGAAAAAGGACTCCTGGACATGGAAAACAGTATGGTGATTGCAGGGTAGGGAGGGGATAGAAGGGGGCTAAATTGTAATGGAAAAAGGCCCTGGCTGGTAGCACAGTGGATAAGGCACCAGACTGCAAACCCAAAGGTTGCAGGTTCGATTCCCCAGCCAGGACACATGACAAGGTTGTAAAACCGGTCTCCAGTCAGGTCTGTGGCTGGAGGCAGGTGAAAAGCAACCATACATTGAGGTCTCTCTCCCTCTCTACCTCTCTCTCTTCCCCTCTTTCTAAAAATAATTAAATAAAATCTTAAAAAAAAATTGTAATGGAAAAAAATACAATAATTTTATTTAATTTAAAAAATAAACTCAATCATTAAGGGGGGAAAAAAGACCTCCTTCAATCCCTGTTGCTATTAAATAAGCCTGGCTCAGCTCAGCCCATGAGGTCAATGTTCAGCAGACCCCAATCTCAATGCCAAAAAGTAAGACTCAAAGTCCTTTAATCATTCTCCCAATTACCTCATTCTAAACTCTGACCTCACCCTTCCTTGGCCCTGTCCCTTCTGAAAACAGCGCCTTTGATTAAAACCCTGACTGCTGCTGCTTTGTGCCATCTGCCTCCTTTGCCTACTTGTTTCCTATGTCTATGTTTCTGGGAGTCTAATTGCGATTAAATTACAGGGTAATACTAATAGGGGGTGAGAACCCAGCTAATGGCTCACTGTTCCACTACGCAACAGTTGTAGTAATCACCAAGCTAAAGGCTCCCATGCATTAGCTGGAGTTTGCCGGGGTTTCCTGGCCTACGCTTCGCCACACCCATCTGAGCAAGTGACTATAGTTCACTGGGCACACTGAAAACCCAGAGGCAAGGGAAGATGAAAACAACATTACTCAAACAATACAGGACAAAGAAAACTCAGGAGTAAGATTTTGAGTCATAGCAAAAGTAGAAGCAAAGAGAACTAGGTTCATTACTGGCTTTGACTTGGGTTTTCTGAGATATGATGAAGCTGGGGGAGTACTGGTTCTCCACTCACTTTCTCCAGATTGAGCCTGATAAAGAGCAGGTGGGAAATAAACGTGAGGCTCTGCAGAGCTAATCCACATCACAGACTCTCCAGACAGACACAGGTCAACAGCACAACGATTCCATCCCCATCCAACAAATGGTATACACTTTAGGACAGAAGAAAGACAACATGTCATGGGCCCTGACTTCAAGGTCCACACTGTTCAGGGTGGGAGACTAAAATATAGTCTAACTGTATGTATCTCTTCCTGACACTCATAACCCACTTTTATTTTTTTTTTAAGATTTTATTATTTTTAGAGAGAGGGGAAGGGAGAGAGGCAGAGATGGAGAGAAACATCAATGTATGGTTGCCTTTCACCTGCCTCTAGCCATAGACCTGGCTGGAGACCTGGCTTGCAACCTGGTTACGTGCCCTGGCTGGGGAATCAAACCATCGACCTTTGGGTTCGCAGGCCGGCACCTTATCCACTGTGCCACCAGCCAGGGATTCATGATCCACTTCTTAATTTAGAAAGCATTTTGTGGGATCTTGGCTGTGAGAAATGGGGATTATCATCATCATCATTCTACAGATGTGGAAAGCAAGTCTCAGAGATATAACTTGCTTGAGGTCACATATAATCCAAGTTCCTTAATTCTTTTGGCTCTAGCCTCCTTCTGCAGGGAGTCTTCACAATATCTCTGCCTGCTCTTCAAGAAGTCTACCCCTGCTACTGCTCCTGGACCTCACGTCACACCCTGGAGATGCTAGAAAGAAGGGAGGGACAGCAACTCCCCTCTGGCGTTAGAGTGCTGCATAGGGATGCCCAAGGCCATACAGAGTTTGATTGAAACACTGCGTCTCTGGTTTTTAGTTTTGTCTATTTGTTAAGATTTTATTTATTTTGAGAGAGAGGGGAAAGGAAGGAGAAAGAAAAGGAGAGAAAGAAACATAGTGTGGGAGGGAAACACTGAGCCAGAGGAAAGCCCATTACCCACACTGAGAGACCCACAGGTGAGAGATCCCCAGCAATGGAGGTGTTGTGGACTGACCATTTGGGTCTCTCCTTCAAATTCATGTGTTGAGATCCTACCCCCCAGGGTGGTGGTGTTAACAGATGGGGCCTCTGGGAGGTGATTAGGTCACAAAGGTGGAGCCCTTATCAATGGGTTTACTGTCTTCATAAGAAGAGGCCAGAGAGCTTGTCTTTCTGCCCTGTGAAGAAACAATGAGACTGGTCAGCAGCCTATGACCCAGAACAGAGCTCTCGCCAAAACCTGCCCATCCTGGTACTCGGACATCAGAACTGTGAGAAATAAATTCCGGCTGATTCGAAACCACCCAGCCTGTGTTACTGTTATTGCAGCCGGAACTGATCTAGATTGGGGGAGGTATAAAGTACCCACAAAAGTGTCAGCTTTAAAACACCTGCCAAGTCCAAAGAACACCAATGCTAGTTCCCCAGACCAGGACCCATTAAGTGAGGATGTTCCCACTCCAATACCAGAAGCAACAGAAGCCACAGTTAAAAAGGCAGGAGGGGAGGGACAGAAGTGTTGCTGGCATTAAGTGTTCAGCCGGAGCAGAAGGAAGCAGGGATAGCCTTAATTTTATAACACACTTGGAATTTTAATGGTAATAAACGTTTTAACTACCGAGTTGTGTCTGTATTCAGATTTCAGATGAATACAGACTAAGAATGCTTACAGATGGAGAAAGACTAAGGAAGTCCCGGGGCCTGCCTAAACTTTTATCCAGGTGCAGCAGATACACCAGCCCTGATGAATTTACAGGGGTAATGAGAGATAGAAAACTTAAGTTTCTTTATAATTACAACCCATGAGTTATAGTATTTCATGGAATGGTTCAAAAAATGGACTGGTTTGCTAAATTACCGCTTGAGAAAGCTAGCAATAGTTATGCTGTCAGAAATAAGCCCTGGTCAGCGTGGCTCAGTTGGTTGGAGCATTGTCCCCTGACCCAAAGATCTGGGGTTTGATTACGGATTAGATTTCTGTTGGGGCACATGCCTAGGTTGGCTGGTTCGATCCTAGATCCTTAATAATCCAGGCACCTGCAGGAGGCAGCCAGTAGATGCTCCTCTCTCACATCCATGCTTCTCCCTCTCCCTTCCTTTCTTTCCAAAAGCAATGGGGAAAAAAATGTCCTCAGACTGGTATCAGGCTATTGGGAAAAGATAAGCCAATGAGAGACAGGCTTCACTCTGTGACCAGCTCAAGGAAAGCGTCCAATCAGGAGCAGGTCTGCAGCCTTGTCCCAGGATGTCCTGCGTCCCCACACTCTGCCAGCTGTCCTTGGACACCAGGGATAGACAGCTATGCAGCTGAGCCTTGAGGCAAGAGAAACCTTAAGCCCAGAATCTGCTCTATTTGTCCAGATGGAAGGAACTCCACCCTGGGCTGGGTGGGAAGGGGTGCTGAGCAGTTGGTGTACTTGCTTCTTTGTTCACAGTGTACCATCTATACACCTCTTTGTATATAAGTATCTGAAACAAAGCAGACTCACGTCAGCTGAGGCATACAGGTGGGCAAGGGAAAATGGAAACGGACCTTCTGGAAATTACTGAAAGAGTTTAAAGGTCATGCTTCTGGAAGGCAGCCCAGCCTGTTCATCAGACAGGTCCCAACTAGCCCAAATTCTAATTAAGCAATAAGCTCTTTCTCCTCTCCCTTTCCCTCTCCTTCTCGCTTTCTCAGACCCACACAGGTACACGCACATTAGGAGATAAAATATAAAACCCTAGGACTTTCCCAAAAGTGTCATTTGCCTCCCTAACTTAAAATGTCCCTCCTCCGATACAGCCTGCACACCACCACCAGGCTTCTCCCCCATTCCTCAAGCATGAATCTCCTGGACTCCCTGTTGTGCCCTTTGGGCTCCATTCAACCTTGTGCAGTGCCCTTCTTCCAACAACACTTTTTTTTTGTTGGTCTTATAGCTACTATGCTCTGTTTACTGGCACTCCTGAAAGATGCTTTGCACTTTCCTCTCCTTTCCTGTTCACACACTTCCCTAAGTCTCAGCCAGGTGGAGCAGAGCTGCTGGCTGTGGCCCAAAGCTGAGGCCCAGCCAGTCTTCAGTGACCTTCAGGATGCTGCCTCACTGTCTAGGCCTCTCTTCTTCTGTGGTAAAATTCTTCTTTTTTAAAAGATTTGTCTTATTTTATTATTTTCAGAGAGAGGGTAAGGGAGAGAGGCAGAGAGTGAAAGAGACCTCAATGTATGGTTGCCTTACACCTGCCTCCAGCTAAGGACCTAGCTGGAGACCTGGCTTGCAACCTGGTTCTGTGCCCTGGCTGGGAATCGAACCAGCAACCTTTGGGTTTGCAGGCCAGCACCTTATCCACTGTGCCATCAGCCAGGGCTGTCATAAAATTCTTAGACAATGAATTTGAGAAAACTTTTTCTAGTTCAAAGTTCAGATATTCTCCCGTGAACCCTGTTCTTAAATATCTGTCTCTCAGGTAATTCCCAGGGCCAAGTGACCTATATTTGATGACATATTACTACACCTCTTCCGTTTCCTTTTACATAAATTTTCTCTCCTTGGCCCTAGACAGAGATGGGTTTGCTTGGCTTTTAGAAGCGTCTCTACCAGCAAGAGAAACTATCCTTTTTTTTCTTTCCTAGCATCTTTTGAGTCCCAGAATTCATGTTTTTATGGCCATCAACTTGATTTGAGACACAGCTTCAAATGGTTCAAGTATTGAAAGGTGCTGCTGTCCAAGCTTTAACTGGATGCGAAAGGCTCTGGGTTCACCTGGGGCCACAGGAGCAGTTTCTAAAGGAGAGTAAGGGCAAAGGGTTAGTTGATGTGGTATATTCAAAACCCAAAACAGGCTGAAATTTCATCACTCAGGAAAGGCTGGGGACTCCTACATTCCAAGAACTTGGCCAAGAGATGTTAGGATTACCTGCTTATCAGCTACTAGGTGACTGTTTTGGTCCCACTCTGGTTATTGAGGGTCACAGTACCTATCCTCCTTCTCACTCATAAGCCCATTTGAGAACCCATTCAGATGAGCATAGACCATCAGAGAGGACATAAATCCTCAGAAATGCAAACTTTGCATTAAGGCATGGGCATCTCGGGGTACCAACCCTAAAAGTGTTTTACTTCCTGATTGACCTTGAGTTAGATTATTAACCTGTTTATAGTTAAGTGTCTCAGTTTATTATTTATAAAATGGGAGGTAACAGTAGGTTTACCATAAGGATTAAATAAAATGATGCATGTGAAGCGAGAACTGCACTTGGCCCTAGTGGTTTACTTAATAATAAGATGAACAACTTTGTCTTCCAGTCAAGATGGCAGCATAGGCAGACATGGCTCACCTCTTTGCACAACCATATCAAAATTACAACTAAAATACAGAACTACCATCACTCAGACTATCAGAAATTGAGTTGAATGAAAATCGGACAACTGCCGAATTAAAGAATCACATCCATCCAAACTGGTAGAAGGAGTGCAGACACAGAATGGGCTGAGCCCACACCCACATATGGTGGATAAAAATTCAGGAGGACTATCTCAGGAGTGAGGAGTCCCAGACCCACAAGAGTTCCCCTGACCCAGCGTTCCACTGCCAGGAAGATAAGTTCCCACAACTTCTGGCTACAAAAACCAGTGGGGGTTGAGTTGTTGAAAGAAATTTCTGGAGTCCCAAGTAGTTTCTGTTAAAGAACCCACAAATGGACTCACCTACCCTCTGAGCTCCAGTACCAGGTTTGCAACTTGAAAGGCACCAGTGTATACTGGGAGATACTGAAGTGTCTGGCATCAAGGCCAGCAGAGGCCAGTGTCTCTTTTCAAACCTTCCACCCACAGAGCTGTCAAGCTGGTGCCATATCTGAGACTCCATCAATCTGGCTAGCACAGTTTGACCCATCTTAGAGATTCTCCATAGACTTCACCTCACCCAACTTACAGACCTACCCAAGCTGTTTTTCCATATTAATAGCTGATCTTGGCTCAGGCTTCACAACTTCCTAAATCCTCTCCAACAAGCAATAGCTGGTTTCAGTGAGCCCCAGGCCCAACACTAGCAGCAGCCAGCCTAGATTCACAGCTGCGCTTCACCTGGGTATTTCCAAGCCCAGCACAAGTATCAGCATCTCAGATTGCTTTATAGCTCATGTATGGTGGCCTCAGGAAAACACAGGTGGGGCTAACTGGCCTGCACCACCCAGGAAACCCCAGGGCCAGCGCACCCAGTGGACAGCTACAGACTACATCAGAGCCTGGCATAGCTGATCCTCCATGGAGGGTGGAGGTTGCTGGTAAGTGGTCACAACCAACCCTTGCAGCTGACTGGCCTGGGTAAATCCCTCCCATTGACCTGCCAGCAGCAACCAAAGCTCAACAACAAGAGGAGGGTGTACTCAGCCCACATGAAGGGCACACCTCAAGTACCCAGCTTGGGTGATATGGGAGGCCGTACCACTGGACCCTACAGGACACCTACGCCATTAGGCCACACTACCAAGACACAGAGTCTAAGCAGCTCTACCTAATACGCAGAAACAAACACAAGGAGACTGCCAAAATGAGGAGACAAAGAAGCATGGACCAAATCAAAGAACAGATCAAAACTCTAGAAAAGAGGTAAATGAAATGGAGATAAGCAATCTATCAGGTGCAGAGTTCAAAACACTGGTTATAAGGATGCTCAAGGAACTTAGTGAGGACCTCAGCAGCATATAAAAGATCCAGTCAGGAGTAACCTGGAGCCGGAGTAGGACGGAGCTCCTGACTGACCCCAGGCGCCACACCTAGGGCGCCCGCCCAGAGAGCGGCTGCTGCTGGCATCCACCTTTGGTCCTCTGGGCTCCTTACCCCATGGCCAGTAGCCAGCCCACAGGTCCAGAATACAACCAGACAGCCCAAATAAAGGGCACACCAAGAACAGCAAGTGGAGAAAATCTGGGAGACTGCAACATTGAACTCCACAAATCTATCACAGAAGGGTGCTCAACTAAGGCAAGGACGCAAAGCAGGTTAACCCAAGGAAAAAACAAAAAAAAAAAAAAATAAAAAGCAAGCAAGAACAGACACCCAAAATGGGGGAAAAAAGAATCAGTCCATCACCAAAAGGAAAGGAAGAATCCCCAGAAAGACCACAAAATGAAACAGAGGCACCTGTAATATCAGATAAGGAATTCAAAAGAATGATGATAGAGGAGCTCAGTGAGCTCAGCCACATCAAAGAAAACTACAAACAACTCCAGGAGAACTACAAAGAACTCCAGGGAAGTTACAAGGAACTTACTGAGAACTACAACAGCATGAAAAAGGACATAGAAACTATCAATAAGTGCCAAGAGGAAATGAAGAATACAATTTCTGAATTGAAGAATACAGTAGAAGGAATCAATAGTAGGCTGGAGGAAGCAGAGGACCTGATCAGCAAGTTGGAGGATAATGCAGACAAACACTCTGAGACAGTAGAAGAGAATAAAAAAAGGCTGAACAAGATTGAAGAGGGTTTAAGAGAGCTGCAGGACAACATGAAACATAACAACACCCGTATCATAGGGATACCAGAAGGAGAAGAGAAACAAGGAATGGAAAACCTGTTCGAAAAAGTAATGATAGAAAATTTCCCTAACATGAGGAGTAAAAGATCCAGTCAGAAACTAAGGATATACTAATTGAAATAAATGACAATTTGCAGGAAAACAACAATAAAGTGGGTAAGGCTGAGAATTAAATCAATGATTTTGAACATAAGAAAGTAAAAAACAACCAATCAGAATAACAAGAAGAAAAAATAATTCAGAAAAACGAGGATAGCATAAGCAGTCTCTGGGACAACTTCAAGAAGTCCAAAATTTGCATCATAGGGGTGCAAGAGGAAGAAAAGAAAGAGCAAGAAATTGGAACTCATTTGAAAAAATAATGAAAGAAAACTTCCCTAATTTGGTGAAGGAAATAGACATTCAAGTCCAGAGAGCACAGAGTCCCAAACAAGATGGATGCAAAGAGGCCCACTCCAAGGCACATCATAATTAAAATGCCAAAGGTTAAGGATAAAGAGAGAATCTTAAAAGCAGCAAGAGAAAATAAGTTAGTTACCTACAGGGCAGTTGTCATAAGACTATCAGCTGATTTCTCAAAAGAACCTTTGCAGGCAAGAAGGGACTGGTAAAAAGTATTCAAAATGATGATAAGCAAGGACCTAATACCAAGATTACTTTATATAGCAAATCTAACATTTATAATTGAAGGGCAGATAAAGAGCTTCCCAGACAAGGTAAAGCTAAAGGGATTCATCATCGCCAAACCATTATAATATGAAATGTCTTTAAAGGGGCTTATTTAAGAAAAAAAAAACATCAAAACTATGAACAATAAAATGGCAACACATACATACCTATCCGCAATTGAATCTAAAAAAAAATGAACTAAACAAATAAGAACAGAGACAGAATCATGGATACTGAAAATGTTTTGATGATTGCCTGAGGGAGGGAGAGACGGGGAATGTGTGAAGAGGTGAAGGATTAAGAAGTACAAATAGGTAGTTACAGAATAGCCATGGGGTGTAGAGTACAGTATAGGAAGTGGAGTAGCCAAAGAAACGTGCATGACCCATGGACATGAACACGGGGTGGGTGGGGGGATTGTCTAAGGAAGTGGGGACTGCTGGGTAGAGGTGGGCAAAGGAGGAAAAATCAGGACAGCTATAATAGCATAATCAATAAAATATAATTTAAAAAAAAAGATGAATAACCATGCCAAAGGCTCAGGGGCACCTGGATTTATCCAAAAATGTTAAAGTAAATGTCAAATGTTTAAAATGTAAAATTATATGTTTTCAAAAGTTTCTTCTAAAATTAATATTAGAATTAAATAAAATTCAAATTATGATGAACAAATATCATTTTTAATTGAATCAATTAAAATGGATGTTTACATTTATTGGAAATTTTAATTTTTAATATTTTTATGAAAATTAGTGTTTTCAACTCTAGCATCTAGTGTATATCTAGTGACTAATGTAAAGAATCTGTACGATACTTTACACATCATTTTACCTACATATATGCACATTTAAGAGTATATGAATTGTTTAATATTGTAACATATTCCTCAGTTACTATGCGCAACTTTTGCTAATGCCGCACTAATTATTGTGAACTACAATGGAACAAAAGAGAAGATAGAAAATGGATGCTCAACACCATCGGGAAACACTTCATTATGCAAGAATCTATTGCGTTTGTGCTGAGAGGAAGGATTGGGCAAGTTAATTTGTCTTTTCTCTTACCTAAATTCCTCTGCCACTCAAATGCAAAGCATTCTGTCTCCAACACAGGCAGCAGCACAGCCGGTCTGTTTCACAGACACTTGGCACAGGCTGTGAAGAAGCGTTTCCCTCAGGCCTAAAGAGTATTCACTTCGACAGTGGAGGTTTAGGATGAGAAGCCGTGCTGTGTCTATGGTTAGCACCGACTCCAGAGTGGAAGAGGCACCTATGTTTTCAAAGTAAGTGTGCTTTGTGATATGTGCTGAAACTAGAGTGAGGGTCTCTCCTGCTTGCTTCAATAGGTGGCATTTCTGGTACCATAAGAAAGAATTGGCATGTAAACCTGTTTAGGTAGAATCATCTGGAAAGTATAGTGACTAAGAAGCAGTATCTCAACATAGAGTATCTTACTGTAACTCAAATCTGTAACGATCCTGTGGTCTTGAGTCTTAAACAAAGGAAGTCTAGTTGGTTGGCTTCTTGTAGATAAGAGATTTTGCCATCCCCAAAAGGTGTAGATAGTGAAGTAGATGTTTGAAACATTTTAGGAAACCCAACATACAATACTAGACAATTTAATACATCCAATTTATTATTTTAATTTGAAATGTTTAATGTCATTAGACATATTTAAAATGTTTATCAATGTACTCCATGCTTTGCAATGTAAACCATGCTCTTAAACATAGTTTAAACATAAAATAATGATTTCAGCTTATAACAAAAAAAATACTAAGTTCCCATATTCAATCCATATTTCATATTTTAGTTACCATGACTTCACAATGTAAATATTGTTCCAGGCTGGTCCAACAGTATACTACAATTTCTTTCTGTTTCTTGAAAATCTATTTAGTTTTCATGGAATTGATAATTGGCTTGGTTTTAAAATAAACTTTTCACCCTGGCTGGTGGCACAGTGGATAAGGTGCTGGCCTGTGAACCCAAAGGTTGCTGGTTCAATTCCCCAGCCAGAGCACAGAACCAGGTTGCAAGCCAGGTCTCTAGTCAGGTCTGTAGCTGGAGGCAGGTGAAAGGCAACCATACATAGATGTCTCTCTTCCTCTCTCCCTACCCATCTCTCTAAAAATAATAAAATCTTTAAAAATAAATAAATAAACTTTTCTATTTTAGAACAGTTTAGGACTATTGCAAAGATAAAATAGAGAGATCCCAACAGAACAGAGAGCTCTTGTAATCCCCAAACCTAGTTTCCCTTAGCATTAACATATTTTATTAGTGGAGTATATTTATCACAATGAATGAAGTATGATGCATTATTAGTAATTAAAGTCAGTGTTTTATTTAGACTTCCTCAGTTTCTCCTAATGTCCATTTTCTGCTCCAGGACCCTATGTCCTTAGACTACTCTTAGTTCTGATAGTTTTTCAGACTACCCTTGTTTATGATTTTGATAGTTTTGAGGATTACTAGTCAGGTATTTTGTAGAAATACACTCAATTGGGATTTGTCTAATGTTTTTCTTATGCTGCAACCGGGGTAATTTATGTTGAAGGGTCATATTCTTTAGTTCTAGAAAATACTTTTACACTATCTCTTTGATGATATTCTACCATTCTGCCTTTTGGGAAACCCTTATTAATAGTATTTAAACTTTCTGAATTAATCCTCTAATTTTCTTATCTTTTCTCTCCTTATTGTCATCTATTCATTTTTTTGTTCTGCCCTCTGAGAGTCTTCTTTATATTATCTTCTAACTCTTTTGTCTCATTTTGCTTTTATTTTTACTATAATATTTCTGGTTGTCAAGAGTGTTTCTTTCTAATTTCTGATTATTTTACAATATACCACATGTACATGCCTGATCTCTTTTATTCCTATTTAATTGCTTTAGTTTCTCTCTTTCTTGTTTGGACATTTTCCTTCAACATCTGGTAGTCTTTGACTGGCCACTCATATATATGAGTAAGAAACTAAAAAGTTGATTGAGCTGGTGGCACAGTGGATAAGGGGCCGGCCTGTAAACCCAAAGGTCGCTGGTTCAATTCCCAGCTAGGGCACATAACCAGGTTGTAAGCCAAGTCTCCAGCCAGCTCTATAGCAGGAGGCAGGTGAAAAGCAACCATACATAACTGTCTCTCTCCCTCTCTGCCTCTCTCCCTTCCCCTCTCTATAAAAATAATAAATAAAATCTTTTAAAAAATTGATTGAAGGTACCATATACATGAGCATGACTTTATTACATGGAGATCTGGCTACAATTCTTTTGCTTTTAGTCAAATTGAACTTCTCCAGAGATTTTATCTCCTATTTTATTTTTTAAAAGATCTTATTTATTATTTCCAGAGAGAGAGAAAAGAAGAGAGGCAGAGAGGGAGAGAAACATCAGTGTATGGTTGCCTTCACCTGCCTCCAGCCACAACCAGGCTGGAGACCTGGTTACGTGCTCTGGCTGGGGAATCGAACCAATGACCTTTTGGTTCACAGGCTGGTGCCATATCCACTGTACTACCAGCCAGGGCCTATCTCCTATTTTAACCTTACCCACCCAGGTAACTGGAATCCCTGTTTCTGAGCCTTTCGTGGGTTTTGTGAGGGAATTCAACTTATTGTTTAAGGTACCCAAGTTTGCCCTTCTCCAACTCCAACAACCTGCCAATTCACCCATCTATTTCTACTTCTGCTTTCTACTTTCCTGTGTGGTTTAAAGCCTCTTTTAGTATAATCAAAGATTGAGTTTATATTTCTGATTTTTGTTCTTGTGTTTTCAAAATCAGAAATCTACTAGAATTATGCTTCTGTTTGGAAAGGTTTGATTGACATTTGTGATTTTAATCTGAAAGGTGGAAAGAATTTGGTTACTTTTCTGAATAGAATTTTATAAGTATTGGGTTGATAAATAGTGTTACATTAGGAAATTTTCTCATTCTTTACATTTGCATGGTGACCATTCCCAACACATTTGTGCATTACAACATGCACTAGTGCCCTAATACAACAAACTACATGTAAAACTTTCCATTGTAGAAAACTATGACCAAACATCAACTGTCAGCAGCATGGTAGCTACATGGTAATGTCTATAATGGATGCTTGTGATTCCAGGTGCCAGGGTGGTGCCAGGGTAATACCAGTGAGAGCAACCCAGTTCTTTCCCATTTCAGTAATACTCCCTGTGCATGCTCAGTTTTTTATGGTTGGCACACTGGAAACTGAGCTGGAAATGGAAGATTGTGATAATTAATCAAACCCATTGCACCAAAACTACTGCTTATAAAAGAACAATACTATGATGAAGATTTTATCATTACAATTTTGATGATGAGGAAGAAGTTTAGAAAAGCTTACCACTAGGATAACTGTCTCTAAAATTGAATGTATGCACTGGATGGTATGTGATACATGTATTTTAAAGTCAAATGTCTTATTATGTACATAGTGTAATAGTCAAGAAGTCATGTCGCTTTAAAACTGTATATATATGAGGGGTTTGTGCTGAAATTTTTTTTTTTTTTTTTTTTAATTTTATTGTTGTTGTATTACATCCATCCCCTTTTTGCTCCCCTCTATCCCCCTCCCCACCCACCCATTCCCCCAAAGTCAATCCCACCTGTTGTCCATGTCCATGGTTCCTTTATACTAGGTTCTTTGAAATGTTTTATTAAGAGTATGTGTGGCCAGGAAAATTTATAGGCTATTGGGGTAGACCAATGGCAAATTGTCTAGGCATGTGTCATGTTTCTTTTTATTTATGTATTTATTTTTAAAGATTTTATTTATTATTTCCAGAGTGAAGGGAAGGGAGAGAGGCAGAGAGGGAAAGAAACATCAATGTATGGTTGCCTTTCACCTGCCTCCAGCCATGGACCTGTGCTCTGTTTCTTAAACTTTGTACCCCTGATGTCCAGCCCAGGGCCTGCCATAATGAGAGTGCTCAATACATGTTCAGAATGAGAATAAATACGTGAACAGGTGAATCAATGAATAAAAGGATAGTAGTTTAGATATCTACCACATTATAACCAGTAGGTATAACTGTCAGAATTCAAATTCAGATCTGCTTAACTCCAAAGTCTGTACTTTTCCAATAGGCTGCTGCTCAGCACACCAAACAGATCAGTGAGGGGAACCTGAGATGTTTTCCCAACTAGTTGGTTGTTTTACACACACACACACACACACACACAGATAAGCCCAAGCAGCAGAGCAAAGCATTACATTAATTAGGAGGTTTTCATCATCCTGTCAGCTTTTCCACAAGGGAAACATTCTTCAGAAATACAGAATGGCAAAAGAGCTAACATTTCCTCCTATATATTTGGGTAGCACAAAAGGCTGTGTGGCGAAGGGCACTTTTGTTTCTCTTTTTCAATGTAGGCCATATTTCCCTGGTCAAAAAAACCCAGAACAATTTAATTCAGGCATGAATTTCAACACTCTTTTCCACTAAGCTATCTGTCTGCAATATCAAGTTAGTCACAAGACAGACTAACTTGAGTTTCACTTCTTATCCCTTCCTCCAAAGAAGAGTAAAGGGGACCAACATTTGAACCTTAAATGTTGAAAATCCAAGAGCATAGGTGATCAGATGCTGAATAAGAACCACTGTTAATTATTAAGAACCTCCATAGCACCACTGGGTTGGGTGATGTCAGGCAGATCAAAAGGTCACCAGCCCACTCCTGATCAGGGCATATGCCTAGGTCCTCAGTTAGAAGCTTCGGATAGTTTTATCCCTCTCTTGCTCTCTCCTTTCCCCTCTCTCTAAAAATAATAAAATAAAATAAATTAAAAAATAAAGGAACCTCCAAAAGCAGGCCCCTCTACTACCAGTTAATTCCCACTTTATTTCATTTAATCTCCACAACTGTTATTACCCCCACTTTAAGGATGAAGAAACAGAGGCTTGAGCAGGTTAAGGGAGTTGTGCAAGAGCACACAGCTAGTCAATGGTGTAGAGGGTTTAACCCCAAAGCCATCTTGTTCAAAACCCATGTGTCCTCTGCCAGACTTCCGGATTCCAGGTGGTAAGACATGCAGAGTAATGCCTCTGCTGCTGCGTCCTTGCCAAGGTGTCCTGGTTACATTAAGTCACCGAGCTCTGGGGGACAGGGCTGTTTATTATTCAGCCTTACCTAAGAAAAGTTCGTTAGTATAGCCATTTTAAAATCCTCATTAAAAATAGTATAGGCATTTTTAAAAACAACTTACTGTTTGTAATGGTGTAAACTTGGGAAACTGATTCAATAACTTGGTATGGTGCAAACCATGCTTAGTAAGAGCCTCTATTACTTTTTTTTTTAACTATTATTTTATTTTTTTAATATTTTATTTATTATTTTTAGAGAGATAGGAAGGCAGAGAGGCAGAGAGGGAGAGAGACACCAATGTATGATTGCCTTTCACCTGCCTCCAGCCACAGACCTGACTGGAGACCTGGCTTGCAACCTGGTTATGTGCCCTGGCTGGGAATTGAACCAGTGACCTTTGGGTTCTCATGTCGGGTCTATTACTTTTCACCATCCCCAAACAAGCATCTGCTTTTATTTAAGGCAAAGTCTCAAAACTTATTGAAACATGACATGGAAGACTGTGAACCTGTTGAGGCATGGCTTTGGCGTTCAAATTATTGCATAAAATATAATAAAAAAAATTATTGCATAAAAATTGTTGCATAAACATCTAGAAAAATGCATTTTCTTAAGGGTAATTAGAGAATTTTAAGGGTACATTGTCAGGTGGGAAAAATAACTAGAACCCCAAATATTTTAATGTATATTGTAAGCTAAGAATTTATAAGAAACTACTTGATAAAACATGAACAGGAATGTCCATATTTTTTTTAACCTGGATTTAGGTGAAGCTAGGAAAGAGAACACATTTTAAAGGGGTAAGCAGTTACTGCATCTATTACGATAGAAGGTCTGAATAATCAATCCTTTAGAGTGTTTTTGTTAGGGGCTCTCTAGTTGCACAAATTTAAAGCAATACCCATTTACTCATCTTGGGAAAATTACTTTAAAAGCTTTTTCTTTCTGAATGCAAATCTTTCAGAATGAGAAGCTGCATATTTTACTTGGGCATGTAAATTATTGATTTTGGTGAAGGCATGCTATGCCACTGCAAAATTATGGGGGATTATGAATGTATAGATAACAATGGTTGTTATCTCTGTACTGATACAGATGATGTTTTATGAGAATGTGTATTTTTAATATTTTTTAAAGTTTTATTTGAGAGATAGAAAAACATCAATTTTGTTATGCCTCTTTATACATTTATTGGTTGATTCTGGTATGTGCCCTGACTGGGGATCAAACCCACAAACTTCGTGTATCTAACCAACTGAGCTATCCAGCTGAGGTGGAATGTGTGTGTGTTCTTGTTTAAGCTGCGGCTTGCACTGTATCAGAAAGTGAGAGCCAGAAGCCCACATAAAGAACATTCAGACTTGTTCTTCATCACTTACTAAAGGAACTGAGACTGGAAAAGGAAAAACGTAATGGATCATGCTTGACTGGCAAGATTCAACCTTGTCTATGTACTGAGAGTGTCCTCCATGTGGTGTTAATAATAGTCAGCAATCCAAACTTTGGAAAATACATTGATGTTTCGGCCTGAGGCAGAGGGAGAGGTTCTGTTCCGGCATAAAAGAGAGAAAATTCCTTTAAGGACAAACATTCTCATTCTCACTCATCTTATATGAAGATAGATCCTAACAAGCCAAGGGAAAAAATTTTTCTTCCCTCGAGTTTGGATTCTACAAGTAGTTATTAACTTAGAAGGAACTGCAGCCGGACAAGGAAGAACCACATGGGCATGCGTCTAGACTGTAGGCGCTACACTGGTCTACACATCTAGTAGCCTTCTGGGGCCAGCATGGTGGGACCAACACCAGGGTGAAAATTGGTGGGATCCCAGAAAGGCAGAACACAGTCTGAAAGTTTTGGAAATGTCATCTGCAAATTCTAGTCAGTAGACATTAATTAATAGATATTTACTTAGATCAAAATCTGTTATGGGTTCTTTGCATGCAACAAATCTTCAATGCAAGAATGGTTGCAGAAATCCTCACTCTTGCTGAGCATTTCAAGGTGTCTAGACTTTGGTAACTTATCACTAAACTATAGTAATGGCTGGTGAAGCATGTGTAAAAAATTATCACTTAAAGAAGTGTATAACTTATGTTTACAACTATTAACAATATAAGATCTTACCTATGACAAAAACACCTCTGAAGAATATGACAAATATGAATTTTGTATTTAGGCTTAAGCAAAAAATTACAAAAGCAGATTATTTTCCTTTCAATCAGACTGGCAAACTCCTTCTGTAAAGGCCAGATAGTAAATACAGGGTGGGGAAAAAGTAGGTTTACAGTTGTGAGTACGCAAAATGCAGAGTTTATTCTCATATTAGTAAATGTTGTATTATTTTTCATATGAACGGCAAAACTACTTTTGCCCCACCCTTTATTTAGGCTTATGGACAACTACTCAACTCCGCAAGTAAATTTAGAAAAAAAAAAACTCTGAGAGTTTTCAAATAATCTGGGGTATCTTCTAAAATAATAAAGAGAAAAAAATAATCATACTCAAAATTTCACATTAAAATGTTTATTGAAATTATTTCTACACCTAGCAGCAGTATTAACATTTAACTATTACTAATAACAGTTAACACTTAAATAGGACTCAGGGTATAAGATTAAATTGCCAAAAATGTAGCAGTTTTAGCAAAAAAAGCACATCTGCTATATTCTTATTTTTTATTGAATAATTACCTTTAATTTTATTCATTTAAAGTATATTTTATTGATTATGCTATTACACTTCTCCCAATTTTTTCCTCTTTGCCGCTCTCTGCCTGGGACCTCCCTTCCTTCTAGCAATCCTCCCCACTTTAGTTAATGCCCATAGGCCATGTAGATAAGTTCTTTGGCTTCTCTCCTTACTATTCTTAACTGTCCTCCTGTCTATTTTGTACCTACCTTTATGCTTCTTGATCCCTGCAACTTTTCCTCCACTCTCCCCCTTCCACCTCCCCACTGATAACCTTCTATATGATTTCCATATCTATGGTTCTGTTCCTGTTTTGGTTGTTTGCTTAGTTTGTGTTTGTTTGAGATTCACTTGTTGATAATTGTGTTTGCTGTCATTTTACTGTTGATAGTTTTGTTTTTGTTTTAAGATTTTATTTATTATTTTTATAGAGAGGGGAAGGGAGAGAGGCACAGAGGGAGAAAGACATCAATGAGAGAGACATCAATAGCCTCCAGCTATGGACTGGGCTGGAGACCTGGCTTGCAACCTGGTTCTGTGCCCTGGATGGGAATCAAACCAGCGACTTTTGGGTTTGCAGGCCTGAGCCACCAACAGGGCCAATAGTTTTGTTCTTTTTCTTAAATGTGTCCCTTTAACATTTCATGTAACAAGGGCTCAGTGATGATCAACTCCTTTAGCTCTACCTTTTCTGAGAAGCACTTTATCTGCCCTTCCAATCTAAATGATAGCTTTGCTGTAAAGAGTAATCTTGGTTTTAGGTCCTTGCTTTTCATCACTTTGAAGACGTCTTGCCAGTCCTGTCTTGCCTGCAAATGTTCTTTTGAAAAATCAGCTGATAGTGTTATCAGAACTTCTTTGGAAGTTACTCTTTTCTTTTCTCCTGCTGCTTTTAAGATTCTCTCTTTATCTTTAACCTTTGGCATTTCAATTATGATGTGTCTTGGTGTGGTCCCCTTTGGGTCTAGCTTGTTTGGGACTCTGTGCTTCCTGAACTTTTGTCTCTTTCCTTTGCCAAATTAGGGAAGTTTTCCTTCACTATTTCTTCAACTAAGTTTTCATTTTTTTGCTCTTCCTCTTCTCCTTCTGGCACCCCTATGGTTCAGATGTTGGTCAGTTTAACATTTAAAATTGTCCCAGAGGTTCCTAAGCCTCTCCTCATCTTTTTGAATTTACTTTCTTCATTCTGTACTGGTTGACTGTTTATTTCTTCCTTATGTTGCAAATCATTGACTTGAACCCTGGTTTCCTTCCCTTCACCATTGGTCTCATGTGGATTTTTCTTCACTTAATTTAGCACATCCTTCACTTCTTCCCTATGCACATGCCATATCACCAGTGTTTTGAACTCTGCATTTGTTAGGTTGGCTATCTCCTCCTCGTTTAGTTCTCCCCCGGAGCCTTGATCTGCTCCCTCTTTTGGGCCATACTTCTCTGTCTCCTCAAATTGATAGCCTCCTGTGTTTGCCTCTGTGTATTAGGTAGAGCTGTCATACCCGTTGCATTGTAAGGGGCAGAGCCTTGGGTATTCAGTGCTGGGTGACCTGTTTTACTGTCATGTGACACTGTTCATGGGGGAGGGACAGAGAGGGAACAATGCTGCCTACTTGGAACTTGCCTCTTTTCCAGTTACTTCACCTGCTTCCTGTATGCGACTGGTGCCCCTCTAGCTGTTGCCTTGTTGATGGCTCTCGGAGTGGGTGGTTTTGTGTACTTTCTAGGACTGTGGGGGCCTCTAAACAGACACTCCTGAGACCAGCAGTTTCTTCCACTACCCCAAACCTCACTGATTTTCACAGCCAGAAGCCATGAGGCTTTATTTTCCCAGTGTGGAACCCTAAGCTACACAGTCTGGCCTGGGACTGGAATTGCTCCCCTGGTGTCTCTCCAGGCTTTTATAATGTGTGCCTAGGCTTTCTGCCATCTGGCCACAGCCACTGTCTTGCCGCAGCCACACTGTGTCCTCTCCACCTTGGCTCCCTGACTCCGCCCCATCCATCCGCCTAGATGAGTATTACTTCTTTATATCTTTGTGTGTTGGACTTCCATGCAGTTTGATTTTTTGTAGTTCTGGGTGTTTTCTGTTTTGAGGTAGATGTACTCCTTCTTATGGTTGTGGAAGGAGGCAAAGCATGTCTATCTATACCCCCATATTGGCTGGATCTGCTGTATTTTTAACATAATTCCTTAAAGAATCATTACTCGCCCCATTAGGAAATGTACAATATGAAGCATAATTTTAATTTTTAAGAGAGGAAGAGGGAGAGAGGAAGTAATAATTAGAAAGAGGAATATATGGTAAAAATATATCTCTTTGTACTATAACAGATCGTTTTAAAAGCTGTTTTCTGGCAAAATCATATCCTATTGTCATCAATAATGGGACAACAAAGGTGGGAAGAATTAGCCAAAGACAAAATAAGAAGGATCAAAGAGTGGGGGAGACCACCCCTAAAATAAGATTACCAAGAATGTATGATTAAATGACAGACTTCTTCGGGCTTGAAAAGTGGCCATCCTGATTATACTGTGGAATGAAAAACAATCCTTATACCCATTGTGTCTATCCACTGACAGCAGCATGATGAAGTTTCCATAGAAACAACATTCTGCTCATCTAACATCCCACTTTTTTCCAAGAGCCGTCAGTAAATCGTCAATAATATTTGTTAGGACAGAGAATTTACTGGTAATAAAGGGAGTTACAGCAGCAATCTGCCCTCTGATATACTTTACTAGGAAAGATAAAACAAATATACACATATTCATTAAAAGATATATACTATTTCTTCCTTTTTCAGAGAATATTCTACAACTAAAACAAGTGGAACAGTGGAATAGAGAATTATGCAAGTGGATTGTTCCTGGAAATAACGCCTGTATACAGTACCATCAAACATTCCTAATCTTGTAAGTGTCTCTTTACCTAGTAAAAATAAGTTACCCCCAGGAAAGACAGTAGGCACTGACACATGAGTATTAAAAACAGTATTTCCAAATTAGGGAAGCCATATTTCAGTGAAAATTACTCTAGAATACCCCCTTGTCCCAGGAATGTCTTTAGAGAAATGGTACTAGAGAGTCATTGTTTGATTGTGGAGATATTTTTCCCCTAGTCACTTAAAAAAGTTTCATTGCATTATAATTTAGATACTATACAATTCACTCAGTATAAGTATACATAACTCAATAGTCTTTATTATTATTTATGGAGTTGTATAACCATCACAGGTACAAAGTTTTAAGTGTTCAGGGAAACACTGAAAAACTATGTCTTCTAATTTCAACCCTAACAGTAATTAACCTTTTGAATATCTTTCTTTTCATTTTTTTCCCTAAGTAATTGTTTCCCAGGTATAGTGCTGACACTTGTATATACTCACTAAGTTGAATTAAAAGCATTTAAAAAGTATCTTTTGAGAGAGTAGCTTTTCATAAACATCAACAGTGTTGAAAATAAAGCAGCTTCTGGAATTAAACTGGTAAAATCTATACTTAATAAATTAGCTCATTGTAGGAACAATCCATAAAACTGCCTGTGACTGCATAACTGATGAGCTTAAAAACACTCTAAATGCCTAATTAAGATGTGGATGTAATCTTAGGAGGCAAAACTGGAAGTGGTTGTAATTCAGTCAGCAGAAATCTAATCAATTGTCTAGCAAGCTGTTTAGAGAACATTTGTATGAAGATCAGCGTATTAGAAACAGAATAGCTGATCTATACCCAGCTCTGTGCAAGAACAGTCACACAAAATCCAGGGGGTATGAATTTTCCTGTCATTGAAGAGGTATACTGATGTGGGACAGGGATCATTTACCAGGTCTCATCATGATCTGAATGAAATATCTCTCAAAATGACTAAATGTATTTTGTTTTGATTTTTCATTTACTGAACAACTGCCTGATGTCCTTTCCAGTCCTGCCAAATAGTTACCTTGGCATGTACAATTTGAGCATCCTGGTTATCAAAAATGAACCTGCCCCCACCATCTACCAAATAAAGAAACTATTTGGTTTATTTGCTTTCTTGTGGACTAAACTTGTTCATCAACTCTGGTACACTGATGATATTAAGATCATACCCTTAACTGTGATAATCACAAAGCCAATGTCATCCTGGGAGATCTTGATAAACAGTTACCCAGACTTTACCTGCTACATTCTGACCTCATTATGGATCCAAGAACCTATAACTGGGTTCCATTCAAATACAATAAGAGAGGTCAACAGAGAAACAAGAATGTCCTACTCACTCTATATCAAAGTCTACCTTATACACCTCTGAACTTAACAAAATCAGAAATGATTGCATTAATTTAGACAAGAATAAATCAAAGCAAATTGTTTTGTTATTTTTCTGAAATGAAATTAAAAGCACCTATGTTTAATCCCTTCAGTTATCACTGACTTAACATTAATCAACAGAAGATGAACCTGAATAAATTTAAATTGACAGATGAAATTTGAGCAGCAAGAGAATATGCTCAGTAAATAACTATTGAATGGAAATACTCGATACACAAAATGTCTAAAATTAAAAAAAATTCTCAGCTCTTTTGCTACTAACCAAGTAAGGCAATGCTAGAAATGGAAAAAAAATAGTTAAAAGTATCCTTTTTGGAGCCCTGGCTGGTGGCTCAGTGGATAAGGTGCCAGCCTGCGAACCCAAGGGTCGCTAGTTCAATTCCAAGCCAGGGCACATAACCAGGTTGCAAGCCAGGTCTCCAGCCATGTCTGTAGCTGGAGGCAGGTGAAAGGCAACCATACATTGATGCTTCTCTCCCTTTATTTATTTATTTATTTATTTATTTCTTCTCTCCCTTTCTTCCTCCCTCCCTCCCTTCCCTCTTTCTAAGAAATAATGAATAAAATCTTTTAAAAAATAAATAAAATAAAATAAAAATAAATAAAAGCATCCTTTTTGGTTAGCTTTTTATCTTAAAAATTATCAGGTTATTGTCTTTTTAATTAAAAGCTCAGTTTTGATAACCAGTAAAGATGCAAGCGTAGGTAGACACATTTTTGTCACCTCTCCCAACCACAGAAAGAATTACAACAGATCTCAAAACAAATAATACTCAGAACTGTCAAAAAATTGAGCTGTATGGAAGTCCAACAACCAAAGATATATAGAAGCCACATTCAGCTAGACAGGTAGTAGGGTGGAGTCATGGAGACTGGGTGAAAAGGTGGTGTAGCTCAGAAAGCAGGTGATGGCTTAACAGATGGTCTCACATTCTTGTGTGGTAGATAAAAATCTGCAGGGATACCTTGGAAGCCAGCGAACCTAGCTCAGGGTTCCAGCACCAGGAATATAAAACCCTATCACCTCTGGCTGTAAAAATAAGTGGGGGTTGGGGCAGCAGAAGAAACTGCTGGTTTTTCACTGCTTAAAGGTCCCACATGGGCTTAGAACACATGCAAACCCCATAGCAGCAGCTGGAAGGGCCAATCTCATGTGAGATGTGCATGAGACTGGAAGCAGGGCGAGTGCTGAGCAGGCTTCCGGAAGTCGGGCAGCTGCACTGTCCCCTCTCCAAACCCCACCCACCACACACAGAGCCACAAAGTGGTGATAAGGGTTGCCTTGCCATGGTAACTACCTAAGGTTCCACCCCAAACAACTTACAGGTGCCTTTTCTACATAGGTCACGTTACTAAGACAGGGAGTGAAAACAGCTCTACCTAGTCCACAAACACAGGGAAGCCATAAAATTGAGGAAGCATAGACATATGGCCCAAATGAAAGAACAGAACAAAACTCCAGGAAAAGAAGTAAACAAAACAGATAGCCAAACTATCAGATGCAGAGTTCAAAAAACTGGTAATGAGTATGCTCAGAAAACTCATTGAGTACATCCACAAAATAAAGGGAAAAAAGGATATGCTAAGTGAAATAAAGAAAAATATACAGCAAAGGGAAGGAAGTGGGATTCAAATCAATGATTTTTTTACCCCTCCAACAAATCAATGATTTAGAATAAAAGGAAGAAGTAAATACAGAACAGAAAGGAGAACTAAGAAGTCAAAAAAAAAAAAAAATGACGAGAGGCTTAGGAACCTCAGGGACAACGTTAAACATCCAAAGCATAGGCATGCCAGAAGGAGAAGAGGAACAGCAAGAAACTGAAATCCTATTTGAAAAAAGTAATGAAGGAAAATTTCCCTAATTTGGCAAAGGAAACAGACATACAAGTCCAGGAAACAGAGAAAGTCCAAACAAGATAAACCCAAAGAAGACCATACCAAGACACATCACCATTAAGATGCAAAGGTTAAAGATAAAGAGAAAATCTTAAAAGCAGTAAGAAAAAGCAGAGAGTTCGCTGGCCTGCGAACCCAAAGGTCGCTGGTTCGTTTCCCAGTCAGGGCACATAGCCGGGTTTCAAGCCAGGTCTCCAGCCAGGTCCATAGCTGGAGGTAGGTGAAAGGCAACCATATATTGATGTCTCTCTCCCTCTCTGCCTCTCTCCCTTCCCCTCACTATAAAAATTTTTTTTAATTAAAAAGAATAGAAAAAGCAGAGGTTCCATATAAGGCTATCAGCTAATTCCTCAAAAGAATGTTTGCAGGCAAGATGGAACTGGCAAGAAGTATTCAAAGTGATGAAAAACAATGACCTAAAACCAGTATTTCTCTATCCAGCAAAACTATTATTTAGAATGGGAGATAAAGTGCTTCCCAGACAAAGTAAAGCTAAAGGAATTCGTCATTATAACATGTAAATGTTAAAGAGACTTATTTAAGGAAAAGATCACAACCATGAATATTAAAATCACAACAAACTCACAACAACAACTGAATATAAAAAATAAAAACAAACTAAGCAAACAACCAAAACAGGAACAGAATCGTAGATATGGAGATCATTTGGAGAGTTATCAGCTGGAAGGGGTCAGGGGACAAGGTGTAGGGATTAAGCATATTGGTAGATACAAAATAGATAAGGTCACCCACCACCACCACCACTTCCACCCAACCACACCACAAAAAAAAAAAAAAGATAAGGGAATGTTAAGAATAGTATAGGAAGGGAAAAGTCAAAGTACTTATATGCACAACCCATGGACATGAACTAAATGGGTAGGATTGCTGGAATGGGAGTAATGGGCAGAGTAGGGCAAAGGGGAAAAAATTGGGACAAAAGTAATAGCATAATCAATAAACTATAAAATCAATAAATAAAAATAAAAACAAAAATAAATAAAAGCTCAGTTTTGCCCTCACTGGTGTGGCTCAGTGGGTTGAATGTCATTCCACAAACCGAAAGGTCACCAGTTCAATTCCCAGTCAGGGCACATGCCTGGGTTTCAGGACCAGTTGCAGACTGGGGAGCCTGTGAGGGGCTACCAATCAATATTTCTTTCCCTTTATTTCTTCTTCCTTTCCCTTCTCTCGAAAATAAATAAATAAATAAATAAATAAATGTCTTTCGAGAAAATCTGTTTCAAAAAAATACCATTGAAGGAATAGTCAAAGAACAGATAATCTGTCCTTCCCTCTAAAATTTTTAGAGCTTTAGGGATTTACAATCCCCTTTAAGAGTCTAATTAAAATCTCAAATCCTCTTTGCAAAAAAAAAAAAAAAAAAAAAAGGACGTGCACATCTATACAAAATTTTGGAAACCATCATAGAGCGTTCAAGGACTACCAAACACTTTAAAGTATATTCAATCAACTGAACTAAGAAATAATGCCCTTCTAAACAATCAAAAACCTTTAAACATCTCAAAGTCACTTTGGGTTTTTAATGTACTTGTGTTCCCTTCTTTATGTGCTTTCTGGGATGACCCGAGTCAAGTTCACAGTCCATCGCTAGGAACTCAACAGGCTACTACTGCAGACATTTTGTGTACTAACCTTATCCATGATTTCATTTTAACATAATCCTTATTTTCCCATTTCCCGTGACGTCTTCATCCAGGTTTAATGTTCTGTGGTATCTCTGCAAACTACCTCACATCTTTGGGGACAGGGATTGTTGCAGACAAACTTCTAATATGAATAAAATCATCCTTGCTTTCTTGTTACAGTGTCGGGCGCATCGGGAACCGCGGGCGCCCGGACCCGTGCAGCCGAGTCCGAGAACCACAACCTCGCGCCCGCCAGCCCGGAACAAGGCAGGAAGCCAGGATCACAAAGACAAGACTCTCTTAACGGGGTAGATCCCAAGCTCCTAAGGAACATGCATTTCTCCAAGAAACACAACAATAAGGACCTTAAGAAGACTCTACTTTTTAAAAAAAATGATTTATCTGCTTTGAGACTTGGTTGCGCGGTGACGGGCGGGAGTGGAGAGGGGGGTGAAGGCTGAAGCAGGACCCAGCCGGCAGCTCCGGCAGAGATGTGAACGTGGAGGTACCGCGCTGTTTGGGAAATGGAGCAGCCAAAGACCCTGCATGCGTGATGCAGGGACGCAACAATGGTGTGCGGATTGCCGGGGGGGGGGGGGGGGGGGGGGGGGGGGGGGGGGGGGGGGGGGGGGGGGGGGGGGGGGGGGCGGGGGGGAGGGGTGGCCAAGGGGGTAAAATCGGGACAACTGGGATAACATACTCAATAAAGTATAATTAAAAAAATAAAGAAGCAGAGGTCTGAGTCCTGGCCGGCAGGTGCCATCAGTGACTGATCGCGGCATGAATCACCGCCGATTAGTGCACGGAGTGGCGGCGTGAGCCAAGTTACATTCTGAACGGAGGGTGAAACACTCGTGTAGAAAACCCACTACAGACTCTAACCTAGTTCCAGCAAACACTACTCTAAGCAAACGACCGCTAGTTCGCGTTAGAGGTAGGGGAGACGAAGTCACGCCTTCGCTCTTGATTGAATCACGGGCAACGCAATTCCTGGACCGGAGCACTCCGGGAGGAAGCCCGGGTTTCCGGAGCGACCGCCGCGGACCTCCCCCCGACTCCGCCCCCGGAGTCTTTCCCGCCAAAGGCCGTTAGCGCCGCGGAGCCTGGTGGGACAGGCGGCAGGGTAGGTTTCACCAATTCCTTTGGAGACGCCTGGGTGCTTTAAAAGGCTCATTTCTGAGGACAATCTCTCTTAAGACTCGACAGGGAGTCAATAACCTCTTTAACGAGGGCTCCGTATTTGGTTTTACCAAACAGTTAGCCCCTCCATTAGCAAACCACTGGCAAATCGGGAATGCAGGGAACTTTTTTCCCTTCGCGCGGAGGGTGACGTCGCGCGTGCGTAAGCGCCCTTTCGCGGACCCGTTAGGGTCTTGCGCGGACCCGTTAGGGTCTTGCGCATGCGCACTGAGATCGACTAGCTGCTTTCTTCCGCTTCTCCTCTTCCCTCCTCCCCATATCCGTGCGCGAAGCTGACAAAGGCGCCATTTTGGAGAGGCCGCGGGAGACGTGGTGTCGCTGCGGGTTTGCTCTCCCGTGCGCTAGGCTTGGTGGGAAGGCCTGTTCTCGAGTCCGCGCTTTTCCTCGTCACCATGTCGGGAGGTGGTGTGATTCGTGGCCCGGCCGGGAACAACGATTGCCGCATCTACGTGGGTAACTTACCTCCAGACATCCGAACCAAGGACATTGAGGACGTGTTCTACAAATACGGTGCTATCCGCGACATAGATCTCAAGAATCGCCGCGGAGGACCGCCCTTTGCCTTCGTTGAGTTCGAGGACCCGCGGTGAGGCGGCCAGGGGCTAGCGGCCTTGAGGAACTCGGTTTAAGTAGTTGGGGAGCGCTCCAAGGCCTCCATGCTGGAGAATGGGAAGGTGGGCTCTTAGGTGAGGGGCCAGACGGTACGTCCAGGCAGGAGTCGAGCAGGACCTGACTCGGTTTGGCTTTTGTGGTGGCTGGACCCCCGTGGACGTTCCCGGAGCCCCGTGGGCTCAGGCTCGGAGCGGGACCCGGGCGTTGAGGGCTGGCGGAGTGGTCGCGAGCCTGGCGTGGTTGCGAGTGGGGGAGGGGCCGGCCCTATTATGCGGCGCATGTGGGCTCTTCCACGCGGCCTGCGCATGTGCGGGGCCCGGCGGAGGTGGCCGCGCTCGCGAGCGCTCTTTCTTAGCCCCTTTGCTTTCTGTGATCATGCAGAGATGCGGAAGATGCCGTGTACGGTCGCGACGGCTATGATTACGATGGATACCGTCTGCGGGTGGAGTTTCCTCGAAGCGGCCGCGGCACCGGCCGAGGCGGCGGCGGGGGTGGAGGTGGCGGAGCTCCCCGAGGCCGCTATGGCCCCCCTTCCAGGAGATCTGAAAACAGAGTGGTTGTCTCTGGTGAGTGCACTGTTAACAGGAGGTTGATGAGAAGCGAAGGGACGGAAACCACTTAAAATCTTACTCACGCGACCCGTTTGACCAGTTTGTATGCTTAGGTCTTAAAGTACTTTTAGCGTCTTGGCTGAATTGAGTCAACGAGGGTGATCGCAGTGGAGGTTTGTCAGAGTAGGTTGCACGACCTGGAATAGGACGATTCTTGATTGAGAAATAATTTTGTGGGACTCCGGGTTCCAGATTTTAGTTCTTCGCTTAGGATCTTAAATATAATCGTTAAAGTAGCCTTTGTTGGCATGAGAACTTGAAGTTTAATATGCAATTTAGGAGAACTGGTGTTGAAAAACAGTCACTTTTTTCAGGACTGCCTCCAAGTGGAAGCTGGCAGGATTTGAAGGATCACATGCGTGAAGCAGGTGATGTATGTTATGCTGATGTTTACCGAGATGGCACTGGTGTCGTGGAGTTTGTACGGAAAGAAGATATGACCTATGCAGTTCGAAAACTGGATAACACTAAGTTTAGATCTCACGAGGTAGGTTATACACTTATTCTTTCCTTTGGCCAGAATTGGATACGGTGGTCTTAACAGTGGAATTTGCAGGTAAGATTCAGGCAAGCGTGTCTAAGTAAAATGCCAGGTTTATAGCTACATTGTACTCATTCAGCATGCCTGAAGACAGGTAAAAGCTTAGATGTTTCAATCGAAAGTTCTGTCTATTCAATAGGGAGAAACTGCCTACATCCGGGTTAAAGTTGATGGGCCCAGAAGTCCAAGTTATGGAAGATCCCGATCTCGAAGCCGTAGTCGTAGCAGAAGCCGTAGCAGAAGCAACAGCAGGAGTCGCAGTTACTCCCCAAGGAGAAGCAGAGGATCACCACGCTATTCTCCCCGTCATAGCAGATCTCGCTCTCGTACATAAGATGATGATTGGTGACACTTTTTGTAGAACCCATGTTGTATACAGTTTTCCTTTACTCAGTACAATCTTTTCATTTTTTTTAATTCAAACTGTTTTGTTCAGAATGGGCTAAAGTGTTGAATTGCATTCTTGTGTAATGTCCCCTTGCTCCTAACATCTACATTCCCCTCATGTCTGGTAAATTGTATTTTAAGTGATGTCATAGACAGGATTGTTTAAATTTAGTTAACTCTCCATGCTCTTCAGACTGTGATATTGTGTAAATGTCTATTCTGCTCTGGTTTGTGTGAACTGGGATGTTGGGGGTGTTTGTGGCTATCTTACCTGGGGAAGTTCTTATGTTTATCTTGCTTTTCATGTGTCTTTCTGTAGACATATCTGAAGAGATGGATTAAGAATGCTTTGGATTAAGGATTGTGGAGCACATATCAATCATTTTAGGATTGTCAAAAGGAGGATTGAGGAGGATCAGATCAATAATGGAGGCAATGGTATGACTCCAAGTGCTATTGTCACAGATGAAATTGGCAGTATTGACCTTATACTAAAAAGCAAGGGTTAAAAATGATTATATGCACCTACCTTAAGACACTTGCAAACATCTTTTGCAGTTATCTTAGCTACAATTGCTTTAAACCTTGGCAATTGTGGCAAAATTACAGTGCCCATTTTGTAACAGTTTATTTTGCTCCCTTCCCCCCCTCTTTTGTTTTAATAGGGACTAATGTGGGAAGAACTGGCTAATTTGTCACAGTGCTTAGTTACAACTGTTAATGTGTGACCTGCTGTTGGTGTACATGTGGGTACAGGGTGTCTTTAATTCCAAACAGATAGAGTATAATATCAATACTGCTAAATCTGCATGTCCTCTGTGTGACTGATATAGCGTTGCTATTTCATTTTTTTAAGACAAAATGAAAGCAAATTATAGAATTCCAATGTATTGGTGTAGATAATCTAGTTGGGAATACTAAGTCTCACCTTCCCCTTTAAACTAATATTCATAATTGACTCATGTTTAAAATACCTTAATTTACAAATTAAATCGCAAATGGGAGCATTAGATTTAGTTTAGACTTAGGGTCGGTAACAATACCAGTAAACGTCAGCTACATAATTTTTGCAACCACAAAACCTGTAATACGCTGTACAGTAACAAGTGTTGGCATTATCAGTTGAACTGTAAATATAAGATGCTTCTTCCAATTAGTCTCTATGATTATTAAGTTTCTAAAATTTAATCTGAACACCATTCAGAAACTTGTTTTGGGGAATTTGATAGTTATTGATGTACATCTATTAAACTGATGACAGACATAACTCATCATTCCCCAGAAACCTTTTTTGATTACAGTATCTAACATTTTGCCTCCTCTTTTTTGGTTTTGCTGGTTATAAAGGTTTGGATTGGAGAGGGCTCACTGGATCCCAATCCTTGGAGCTGGATCATTGGATTCAAATCATAATGTGGATAGGATAGGGAGGATGAATTACAAGGATTCATGGAGCGGGATCAGATTACCAGGAACATAGGAGTGGATTCCTGCCCCAACCAAACCGCATTCGTGTGGATTTTCTTTTTTTCTTTCTTTCTTTTTTTTTTTTTTTCAACTCAATTGGCTATTCCAAAGATTTTTTTTTCCTCTATTTTTGACGATTGGAGCCCTTAAGATGCACGATGGAATTGTGTTTTGCATTTTTGGTAAAAGGAGCAAAGCGAGGACCTGGAGATATACGCTGGAGCAATCTCCTTGGAAGGATTCAGCACGAGTAGATGGTAAACATTTAAAGGGGAAAGGGGGGGTTTGTTTAAAATAGTAAATCAGTAAGTCATTTCTAAATTTAAAGAAAACAAAATTGGTGTTGAAGAATAAGTAGGTTTTCAATTGGCTGTTGCCATTTTTCTTTGAAAATAAACATTTTTTAAAAAACTGCATGGTTGTCCTTTTTCCTCTTGAAAGATTTTAAATGGGTGGCTATCAGATAATACTTGGTAAGATTGTGACTCCCTGAAGGTAATTAATGGTGCTTATTAACCAATTCTTGTTCATTATAGAAATATTTAGGGAAAGATAAAAGGTGAGAAAGGCAGTTGTGTATGTAATATGGTAGATGGGGGATGATCTGGTCTCTGAAAAACCAGCTTCCTAGTCTTTGATTTTTTATGATTGCCTGGATAACAGACTTGATGCAAAATTGAGTGATAACTGGTAAATGTCAACTTGAAAATAGCCTTTAAGATTCTCAGTGAACTGCATCTCAAAAATAGCTAAGTATTAAATGTTTAAATTCAGCCCAGATTAGAGTTCTCAACACAATTGACACTTTCTGAAATTGGAATAGAACTTTAGAACAGCTGGTTATGTGAGTGTATTGTTGCTAATAAAAGGCTGGGTATTCTTTAAAATTTTGCCTTGTAGACTTAACAACTATAAGGTTATTCACTATCCAGAACATACCAAAAAGTGATTATACCTTGTAGTTCCTAGTTTTTTGTATCTTCTTACTTGACAGTTCTTAAGTTTTCTGTTTGCTTAAATTGGAGAAGACTTTTACGTAAAATTCTTAATCTCATTTCCTGGTAGCTAGACACAACCATCAAATCACTTTTTTTTTTGCATCCAACTAAATATTTCTTGAGTGCTGGTGGTATTGGGAGTTTAACTTAAGACAGCTGTGCAGGTGACATAATTTCAAAACTATGAAAAACTAAAAATATTCTTTGTAGTGGAAGAAATTAGCCCTGATATTTGCATATGGTCACCTAACCAATACATGTACGTGAACCTTAAGTGTCAGGGAGAAGGAATATATTCAAAACTAAGATGCCCCTTAAGTATTTAGGTAAAGCTATTGAAATAGATTCATTAAGGAGGTAGCAATATACATTCAAAATAGGCTTATTAAAGGAATTAACGTTTCCCATTCAGGTATTAAGGCCTGATCCCACTTAGCTTACAAGTATGAGATCAGTTTTCAGGGTGGCATGGCCATAGCCACATAGTGTTTCATGTGTAGAATATTTAAAATATTTTAAAAGTTACATTTAATTCTGGAGAAGTAAATGGGTAGATTTAAGTAAGCCTGGGTTCATTTGTGTTTACTGAACATTTTGGTAACAGGATGGAGATGATTTGCCTTCACTCAAGATTGCGTACATTTAAGCTTAACTTGAAAGTGAGCTCAAGCTAAAGGCTGAACACAGCTAAAGTGAAAGGAGATGGCCTTTATACCTCTACAAAATTGGCAGCTGTTAGAAGAAAGCCACCCATTTGGAACTAAAAAGACTGGCTTGGATTTTTCCCATTCCTCCCTACTTGTTTCCCCACATTGTAGGGAGCCTATAAGTAGTTATTTTCTAACCAAGGGAAAACTTAATGTCTTAAGAAGCACCTATTTTTCATAACATCAAATTGAGTAAACCCATCTTGGTGTTGAGCCCACATCCTGGAAACAGGTAAGAAACCCATTTTTTAAATTCCTATTTGGGGTCTGAATTTTTTTAAGTTAGGTTTAATTTTTAATATTTGAAATACAAAGATTTCACTCCTTTAAAATGTTTTCCTAAGTTTTATACTTTAATGATAAATTATGAGTGCACATATTAGAATTTCAACTTTTGTTTTTGAAACATCTTGCTCATTCATTAGAGCAGGTGTTTTTTCAGGTTTTTGTGAAGGTGAATTTATATGTGCGTTTTTGCTTTGTACATGAAGTTGTAATGAAATTACACATGAAATGTTTTATGTATTTGCCAGAAATAGTATTAAAAGGAGAGATACTGAGGTTCTCTTGTAACAACTATCCTTCGGTTTAACTTAATTCTATTACGGTTACAAACAACGCAAAGGCAGAAAATGGGTTCACAATCTCTTATCAAAAACACATTGAAAACAGGTTTTGTTGAACTAATGTAAAAATCTGATGAGTGATGCCTTGTTTTGTACTTACTGTGACTAGTCTTGAAGAAATACTGATGTGTTTCATTATCTGGTAGCCACAGGCTTTACTGGGGATGTTATATTTATATAGGATCTATGTTACCATACTTTGTAAAGTGTAAACAGCTCTAGATTTCAGATACATCTCTCCCCAAGAGGTTGGAAGAGGGATTGTAGAACTATAACAGATTATGTGGGGTTAAAGCTTGTGTAACTTGGGGGGTGAGTAGAAACCCTGTTACTGTGGATCCTTCGTTAATGGAAAATGCAAGTTCCCCATCTTTTTAGGCTGAAACAGCCACAAGGTTAAAAATATAAAGGTAAGACTCAAAATTCTTTTTATTCTGCTGCAATAGTAGACTCAAAATATTTGCATTCCATGTTTGCCATCCTAGCATTATACAGTGGAATACTGCATTTTTTAAAAAATAGAAGCTATTTTTTTTTAAGATTTTATTTCATTATTTTTAGAAAGAGGGGAAGGGAGAGAGGTAGAGAGGGAAAGAGACATCAATGTATGGCTGTGTTTCACCTGCCTCCAGCCACAGATCTAATGAGACCTGGTTTGCAACCTGGTTATGTGCCCTGGCTGGGGAATCAAACCTCTGACCTTTGGGTTCGCAGGCCGGCGCCTTAACCACTGTGCTACCAGCCAGGGCTGAATACTGCATTCTTTCAGGGTTTTTCCCCCAGTACATTCTTTACAGAAACAACTATCCTGATTGTAAAGGGAAAGCTGGGATTGGCATGAAGTAAAAAGATTGGCATGAAACATGTTCATTTTAAGAAATCTTGGCAAAAACTTGTTTTAAATATAAGGCCCACAGAGTTAAAAATATACTTAAATCAGCACTTGCTCTTGTGATTGAGAACCTGGCTGGATGCTTCTTCCTAATTTTAAAAGCTAAGCCAGACAACCCTGAAAGTGGTGATAACAGGGAGAGGTCATTCGTGCTTTTGCTTCCTTAGGAGGTCACCATTTAAGTAGATGTGAATTATAGGTAGATGAAGCAACACTGAGAAAAGTAGCAGTTCCTGAGTGTGTTCATCTCTTACAAGGTAGTTAACCCCTCAATCACCAGGTTAAAAAGTATCTTAAGTCCTGTCACCGTACAATTTACAAGTGCCATCCACCAACGGTTGATAGAACTATCAATGTGAAGAGTGGAAATTGAGAGCCTTTTGAACAAAAAGATTTACAGGGATGCGAAATGTTTTAAAGATTGAAAATTTTTTTGCTTTCCTATATGGGTAAGTGATGGGGAAATCACTAAGCCACTAGAGGGGGCAATGGCGCAAAATCAACCAGGAATTCCCTACTGTAGAGTCCATACAACAAGGTGGAAGCCTACTACTAGCTAAACAACAGCTTTGGAAGCCCTGGGGGGAGCGTGGAGGAATAGGTAAGTTTGCTTACTATAACTACCTTATCTTGGGCAAAGTCCTTTCTCTCCAAAGTCTGGATCTGTTTAGGTTTTGAATAGAGCATACCTAGAGTACTGAGCTTATATAAACCAGGAAAGTATTTAGATCTTGGAAGAAAAGACAAGATGTGAATCTGCGGATCAGCTTGTTTTCTGTCAACTTTGTACATCTTGAGAAATGGACTAGTAAGTAAGGCCAGGAGTGTTAAGGATTGGGTGCAGGAGTAGATGTGTTGCAAAAAAGTCTTGGCGTAAAGCTGGTCATGCTATAAAAAAATGATTAGGCTTTCCGAAACCTTTAGTTTTTATGGTGTGAAACAGTTCCAAGAATGATCTTGTTTCTCAGCATTACTAAGGTTTGTAATTGGTAATGTATCTAAGAACCTGCTTGTCAGGTTGGCCTTCTACATTCTATTTTCTAGGTCTTATTTAAGTAGCACAGTTACTTGTGATCAAAAACTACACTTCTCTCCATGTGTTTGCTTTATGCTGTTTTATTTTAAGGTGAAAGTTATTGGGGATTAGTACTTAAGCATTTATCATGCATATCATTTCCTTCCCCCAACTTTACATTGCAGCAATGTAATGGACACAAACTTCAATTTGCCTACTGTTTTAAGTTGTCACCAAGAATACTGTATTCAAGTTTCTTAGGCACACTTGATCCAATTTAGTCAAGAAAACAAGTATAGGAGCACTGCCTTAAACCATTACTGTTAGAAACTTGCTTTGAAGAAAAATCCATAGAAGGGAACAAGAAAAGGTATTTTTTCAGGAGAGAAATAAGGTTACACAGATTACCCTGTCTGCTGGACATTTTACACAGAAAGTGCAACTGCAGAAGGTGGTTGCTGGCTGAGAGTAGAGACTAGGTACACTAGGCTGATTATGCTTGTCCTTAATCCTAATAGTGTTAGCTGTGGTGTCTCAATCGGCCTTGTGAGTAGGCACCCAGAGTCCAAAATTGTACAAAAGGGAATCAGGCTAAGCTTGGATGTTAGAAATGAACTGCTGCATCAAGCAAAAGCCAAAAACCTTGAAATAGGACTTGAAAATCCTGGACTGAAGCTTGCACCCTAAAGGGGTGTGCCTAGGAATGAGATACAACATTTGTAGTCAATGCCAAACTGCCTGAAGTCCGTTGGTATCCTCATCCTGAGTCCAATTGCACCAACCATTGTTTGTAGAATTCACTTCCTAAAGTGAAACTGAACGTCACCACCAAAATTACTGGAAACCTCATTGTCTGAAGAACACACTCAAAAAAGCTGTTTCAGCTCTTGGTAGCCTGGCCCTCCAGAATTCGGCATTTTCCAGACTTTTTTGCCTTTGGTCCTGTTTCTGCATGGTCTATCATCTTTCTATTCAGGAAAGTATGGTTTACCTTGAGCAGTACTTCAGGAAAAAGCTCTGAAAATGGTACATTGGTCAGGCAGAATCCCTCCCTTGTGTGTTGCACAGACTTGTGGATGTACCTCTAGTATGGCTCCATATCTACCTCAACTATGTGCATGAATTTTTATTTCCTTAAGAACCAAGATACTACCTGGCACATGATAAGTACTTAACTGAAAAAAGCACTGGTGGTCCTTCCTCTGTGTTCCCACATAGAATTAATACTTTCTCTTAAAACTTAAGTCATCCTGCCTTGATAACAGTGAATTGTTCATATTCCGTCTTTCCTAATAGGTCATGGCCTCTCTACCCTTTAACTCCCAGTACATAGCACAATGCTTTTGCACTGAATAGACATTTCAAAAGATGAATTCCTTAACTCAATTGCTTTGGAAGAGAAACCCAAAAAATGAATTAAATTTTTAGTTACAAAATAAACCAGAATGACAGCTGCATCTTAAGACTGGGAATGTAAAACGTTGGTTAGCAGTACAGCAAGCACACTACAACAGAACTAAAAAGGGCTCCTTTGTCCTCTGGTGATAGTCAAGCTCTATGACCTTAATATAATCAGTTCTTAGCACAGTGCCATTGTAACTAGGACGTAAACTAGACCTAGAGATACGTTTTCTCAACAAGAGTTTCTTAAAGTTTCTGAATTTGTCCTCCATTTCCATTTGCCGTGTCAGCAGCCTTGTCTGTGCATCCAAAATTCAGTACCAAGATGTTTGACCTTGTTTCACTGACTCAAGTCTCATCCTGGCCATCAAGTCTAAACTTACTAAAACCTGTCACTTCACCTAATAGGAATCAATAACAATCAGTCTTCCCCTGCTCTGGTTGACTTGGTAAATACTTTAATGACCATGCTTGTTTTTGCTCATGTGTATTTGCTTGTGTTTTCAGATTTCTTGTCCCAACTTAGCAGTCACCCTGCAGTTCTAAGTCCTGATCATCCTCAAGTTAAACTTCATTTCTGCAACTCTAATAAAACAAACTGCTAAACCCAAGTAATAGCTGTCTTTGTGATGCATTTAGTCCCAAAATATATTGTAGAATGTTTTGTGTTGATTTTTCATACCCTATGGAAATTTGTAATCATTGTATTTCCCAATGAGCCAAATGCAATGCTGACAGTTTAATAAACGTTGATTGAATGAGATGAAAAGAACGTAGTACTTCTTAAACGCAAAGCACTACATGGAAGTTTATTTCACAAGCTGTTGGTGAACTGGGTGGATTACTGGAGAAATTAATTTTAATTCTAACATTGCATTAAGTAATTTCTCCTTAGTAAGGAAGTACAAATTAGTTGAAATGCTAGCCTAAACCTGGTATAATTGGAAAAGTAGGTGCTTCCCAAAAAATCAGTCTTGCAAAGTCAAAAAGAAAGTTGCTTTGTTGCAAGCTGTGTACATTCCTCAGTATAGATCAAGAGTTGATACCATTGTTCCCTCTCTTGATGCTGCCTCCTGGGTCTCCTATTTTCATAATTCTTAAGCTTGATTATTACAGAAAAAGTGTCAAGTCACTTCTGAATTTAGTGGACCTGTCTCAGGATTTCTGTACATTTCTCAACGGGACTGCATCATTTTGGTTCTCTTATTACTCCATAAGAGGATTCAGATATAGAAAGTTTCATATAGAGCAAAGAAACCAAATGGTATGTTATTTCCTTGGTTTGGGAAAGTCAACATTATTCCAGACTCCTGGTCTTGGTCTTTATGCTTACAGAGGATGAACTAGCCTAAGCAATTCTCTCAAAGGCAAGAGACAACAGTTAACACCCAAACCCTGCAAGCATCCCCATTTATTTGGCTGTTAAAAAATTCTTCCATCCTTTCATGATCAGCTAAAGACTTGAGCATTCTTGAACTAATTGCACTATTTGTTTAGCTTCAGCAAGCTTATAATGACCTGTAGTTTGTGTACTTAATGCTGCCTTAAGCTGTTGTTTAATTCATGTACACATGTTTTATTGCCTCAGCTACTTGGTAAATTTGGAGAGCAGGGCTGTGTGAATAACTTTGATACTTTCAAGGTGCCCAGTATGCTAGTACACATCTTAATATATTTTTATGAATAAGTAAATAGGTTCACAAAATCCTAGGCTGATAGATGTACCCCATAGTTTAAATCTGATACATAGTGTGGTCCTCCAATCAGATTAGGCTTATTCCCAAAGTAGTGACTTTGCTATCTTTATTTTATTTTTATCTTTTTTTTTAATGAAATATTTCCAGGGGAAAATGCAAGAACATAGGACAAAACTATCTTTTTACTAAAAGCAACAGCTACTATTTTATGAAGCACTTTGATTCATTTTAAGTCTCAAATAGCATCCTCATTTTGCAGTTTGGGGAAATAGGCTCAGAGATGTTAAAGTGACTGGCCCAGAGTTTGAATCCACACCCAGTAACAAATTTCTGTTTATTAAGTTTCTGTCTTTAAGCCAGCCTGCCTTTTCCAGTGGGGATGTTCATGGGAGGCTTTGAACGTAGCTTGTAATGTCCACCTGATGCCACCAGGGTGTCCCATGGTGCCATCTTTGATTCACACTATCTTTGATTCATGTTCACACCCAAAATAATACCCAAAGCAGGGGTTAATCTAGTCATGGTGGCCATGACGCAGAACCCAGCAGCAGGAAAGTGAGGTGTTTAGGTCCCTGGCTTTCCAGTGTACAGTGCACAGCCAACATCAGAGAAGCCCTTACCTTTTTTGACCCCTACTCATCAGGGTGGCCCCATAGGACAGCAGGGCTTGCAGTGGCCAGGGCCTGGCTAGCTACTCTAACTAGGCAGCAGCCCCACAAAAAATGGAGCACAGAAAACAATGAATGGGTAAACATCTATGAACATCTGCATTTGTTTTGATAATAGTATAGCTTACACAACTTGGTATTAGTAAAATACAACACAAAACCAGATTGAACTGCTTTCCCATGCTAGGTTAGATGGGTTTTATTTTATTTTTTATAAAGATTTTTTTTTCATTATCTTTAGAGAGGAAGGCAGGAAGGAAGAAAAAGAGAGCAACATCAATGTATGGTTGCCTTTCACCCACCTCCAGCGGGGGACCTGGCTAGAGACCTGGCTTGCAACCTGGTTACGTGCCTTGACTGGGGAATTGAACCAGCAACCTTTGGGTTCATAGGCCGGCGCCTTATCCACTGTGACACCAACCAGAACTTAAATGGGTTTTTTTTATTTATTTATTTATTTTTAAATGGGTTTTAAAGAGCCAATGTGTGAGAACCTCCCACATTTAATTTTGCATTATACTTAGACCTGAATATACAGCCTCTTGGGTATGTTTGACGTTCTGTAACCCTAGAGGACAATTTTCAGCGTCAGAGTTAGCACTTGATGTGAAAACCAATGAAGTCTCAAATTTAGTAGACAACCCCTCGCCCTGGCTGGTGTGGCTCAGGAAATTGAGTGCCAGCCTTCGAACCAAAGGGTTGCTAGTTTGATTCTCAGTCAGGGCATATACCTGGGGTACAGGCCAGGCTCCCAGTTGGGGGTATGTTAGAGGCAACCATACATTGATGTTTCTCTCCCTCTCTCCCTCCCTTCCCCTCTTTCTAAAAATAAAATCTTTTAAAAAAGTGAATAAAAATGAAAAGACAACCCCTTTAGAAATGTGCTTTTTCCCCGATGCTCTTTAAGCAGTTTGTGCAAATGTCTAACTGGTGTTAATGATTTTTCAAATTTTGATTACTGGAGGAGATCCTTAAAAATAGTTCCAGTCACTAGTACAGTTCCTGGCACTTAATAGGTGCTTAGCAAGTATTTGTTTACTGAAACATCAAAGCCTCCATAATAGTTACATAATAGTTCTATACATGAGCTTTTTTCTAAGGAGAGTGAGTCCACAGAGAGGAGGTCTTTGTTTTGTTTTTAAGCTGATTAAAATACATTATGAACTGGGAAGTTGGTCTCTACAACCGAATGTTTACCAGGTGGCACTTATGGGCCACCAGGAGAGGCTTGGTAAACTAAACATTGATTGGAGATGTTGGACTTGTGCCCTTTTCCCTTCCCCTTCCTTCCCTCCCTCCCTGTTTTTTTCCCAAGTGAGTCTCCATCCCAAAATTTTGGATTTTAAGGTCACTATGGAGTAAGTCCCAAATCTACCTTTAGTAGTCAAGCTTCCCTTTCCATTTTCTCAGCTCATCTGTGGTGAGAGGGCTAATCGAAGATTGACACTACCGCCTTAGATCGTTCTGTATGCTTTGCTTAGGTGATCAGAGCAGCTGCTTCAGAGTAATAACCTTGTGTACAGAATATACGTGGGGACTTCCTCAGGCAAAAAACAGGAATGATATCTATCCCAACTCCCAGAATGCCTGTTTCTGGGCTTGCTTTATACTTGATGCTCAGGAAGCATTCTCACTGGCTTGGATTGACTACTTAGTATCTGCTTTCTAAGCATTTACTGAAGAATCAAAGAGGAGAGAAAGTAAAGGAAGATGTGAGGGGGAGGAACCTAGAAAAACCAGAGGAAACAGCTGGGGAACTGGCGGGGGAGGGGGGTGACTTGTGTAAGTTCAGTAAAACAAAGCAGCGGGACAGGGTCAGGCCTTGGCAGTAGAGGGCCAATTCTGTCGACTGTGTAGATCCTTGTGTGCTTTGTTAACGACTAAAGTTACTTCAAAGGAAAAATCCAGATGCTCTGAATCTGTCTTTCCTATGCACCATAGTAAATGTTTTATCCAGTCAAAATCTATCCTGCCCTCTATTCTGATCTTCTTCAGACCTAGTGAAGGGCATGCTGCCACTGCTCAGGCAACCAAGGATGAAACGCTCCAAGTAGTATTTGTGGATAAGCTTGGTGTTTTATTCACAGGCTGGGGAGGAAATGCTAAGTACAGCTGTTGTCCCTAGGCAGCGCTTTAACAAGCAGCTTACCAGAAAGCACCTGCTTTTCTGTCTGGACCCAATGACTGTAGAACTTTATAGACAGCTTCTAGTTCAGAGACTTCTCAGGGTCAAGAAACATCTTCAGTCCTGGCTGGTAGCACAGTGGATAAGGCGCCGGCCTGCGAACCCAAAGGTCGCAGGTTCGATTCTCCAGTCAGGACACATAACCAGGTTGCAAGCCAGGTCTCCAGCCTGCTCTGTGGCTGGAGGCAGGTGAAAGGCAACCATACATTAATGTCTCTCTCCCTCTCTGCCTCTCTCCCTTCCCCTCTCTCTGTAAATAATAAAATAAAAAATGGAAGAAAAAAAAAAAAGAAACATTTTCAAAGGAGTTAATTCTCCTAGAGCCTTTGCCAGATCTTGTGGTGTCTTGGCCTTGTGTTGCAGTCTCTTTGCATTGGTGTCTAGAATAGAGCAGCCTTCCTAAAGCTTAGTGTAGCTAGTTGTGTGATAGCACATCACCTATGCTTGCTTCCCTCACCCAGGAAACATACTGCATAGGTTCCTCTCTTGCTCCCTGCCCAGCCAGAAATGGAGGGGTCCTCAGGTGATGATCAGATTCTAGGACAATGAAAAGGAAAGGAAGGAGTACTCAGAAAGGGAGGTATGAAATCTGCATGTATTAATATGCAAAGTCTTTTGGAGACTTATGAGAAATCTTTCCTGAACTCTGAACTACCCCCAAGTTTAGCATGAAGAAGACATTGAATAGATGTTTCTACTGGAGTTTGGGTAAAGGATATTCATTCACTTGACATATCTATGGTTTTACAACGTTTGCCAGTTTTGTTTGTTTGTTTGTTTACAAATGTTTTTCTGGAAATGTATATGGTAGCACAATGCTGTTTAGTGTCATTACATCCCTCTTAACCAGTGGATGTATTTGAGTTGGAGACGATAGCTACTGTAAAGAGCTTTTACTTCTGTTTCAAAAATAATTACAAATTAAATTTAAGACAAATTTCATTTGTTTTTTGACAATTAGCATATGTTTTAACTGAGCTAAGTTTCGTAAGTTGGTCAGACCCAACCAAGTTTGCATGACTTTTTAAGTATCACTTTTTTTTTTCTCCCAGTTTCAACCTTTACCCTGGACTTGGGACATCTGAGGGCAGGGAGGAACAGGTGTCCAAAGGAGAAATGTTGGTGCCTATGTTTTCTAGTTGTACTGAATTTCTTACTTGGTGTATTATTTACCTTAGTTTCTTTCCTTCTTGTGTCTTATGCTATTTTGCTTGCTATTTATTGGGTCCTCTGTCAGCCATTCAGGAGTTGTACTATGGAAGTTAGTATTTCTATTCAAATGCTTTGTGGATGAAACTGATAGTTTTAGCATTGATTTCTGGCAGCGTCTTGCAAGAAGTGTTGAGGTGATAAATATGTTTCCATGACTTTGGACTTACTTTTTGGCATATTGAATGTGTGACCCTTCTTACCTTCTTAGAAACAATAGAGTATTTAAAAACCCTCAACTAAAAAACAAAACAAAACAAACAAAAAAAACCTCAACTACCAGTTGAACTGAATCCATGCTTAGGAAAATAGGTAATTTGTTCCCTGGCCCTATGTTCTCTGTGACTTTTTCAGCTGTCAAGGAACTTAAATTTGTATTCAGAAAAAAAAATTTCTTTATCATTTCCTTTTCCTTACCCTCTCAGTTAGAACAAAATAACTAGTGATGGCACTTTAGATGGTAGATTAAAACAAAAACCCAGTTTCTGACCACATGTGCCACAGGCAGTTGGCTTTAGCCCTTAGTGTTTATGGAGTTTAGGGTGGAGTGTGGGGGGGTGGGGATTACTTCCGCTTTTTTTCTGGGGAGGTGTGTTTGTTTTCCTTTGGGGGAGGGGGAGCTGCCTTTGGTCTGGTGTAGAGTGCTCCCATTCTCTCTGGCCATTACTTTTTGGTATCTCTAAATATCGCAGCCTTGGTTTTTACTAGATTTGTGAATTGTTAGTTCTAGCTTTTTTTTTTTTTTTTTTAAGATTTTATTTATTATTTTTCAGATAGAGGGGCAAGGGAGAGAGGCAGAGAGGGAAAGAGACATCAGTGTTTGGTTGCTTTTTGCCTGCCTCCAGCTATAGAGCTGGCTGGAGACCTGGTTTACAACCTGGTTATGTGCCCTGGCTGGGGAATCGAACCAGTGACCTTTGGGTTTGAAGGCCCGCGATTTTTTGGTTTGTTGAGTGCTCTTACATGGATGGGGACAGATGATCAAGCAGGGATGCTTTCTATTCCTAGGATTCTAAATCTAATTCTAATCTAATGTACTCACAGGATTTTAAAATCCTCTCCAAAATAGGAAGGAAATATTCTGTTGCTTTTTAATGTTTGCTAAGAAGTATCTTTGGAAAAGCTAATCTTAATAGGCATCTTCCTCTGCTTGTGTCATTAAGTTTTTGGCCACTTACCTTAGGGATCTTTGAAGGAGAGAGATAGGGCATGAAGAAAAACTTGTCACTTTGAAAATAAGAAGAATAATTAGTTGATTCTTATGCAGTTGTTATACAGAGTTCCTAGCCCTAAAGGTAAAGGAGAACCACTCAATAACACCAATAAAAATATTTACTTAGCCCCTGTTATATTTCAGGATATATTCTAAGCACTTTACATACATTTCTCTTTTTATTCACAAGTCACCCCTGTGAGATAGGTATTTACTTTGTCCTCATTTTCCAGATGAGGAAACCTGGGCTCTAAAAGGTTGACAAGTTATACAAATTGGGTGGAAAAGAAGATAGAGAGGGAATCTAAGTTTTATTTGGGTGAATGTAGGCACCGTGTATTTTCTGTTTAGATACCAAACATTGATGAAATGACTATCTTTAGACATCCCTAGTCTTGACTGGACCCCATATGGTCTATGGAGGGGCTCATGTTTGTGGTTAAGGATATTTATTGTCTGCCCTAAGGTTACGTAGAAATCTCCCTTCTAAAAATGAAGTCTTAGGTCTCTTAACTTGTGATTTCAATTCCTGGTCAGGGCGCCTGTCTGGGTTGTGGGCTTGGTCCCTGGTCGGGGTACATACCAGAGGCAACCAATTGATGTTTCTCTCACATTGATGTTTTCCTCTGTCTCTTCCTTCTCCTCTCACTACCAAAAAAAAAAAAAAAAAAAAAGGCTTTGATCTTACTGGTTTCATTATATTCTTCAAAACAGTGGGAGCTGATTGTTTTTGAATAATTGTTCCTAGGTTTAAAACTTCATCTGAGCTCAGACCAGTGTGGCTGAGTTGGTTGGGCATTGTCATGCAAAGTAAAAGGTCACAGGTTCGAGTCCCAGTCAGAGTACACACTTGGTTGTGGGCTCCATCCCGGGTGGGTCAGGTGTATAGGAGAAGCACAGATCAAAGTTTCTCTCCCTCTCTTTCTCTTGACCCTTCCCCTCTTTCAAAAAGTAAACAAATAAAATCTTTTAAAATACTTCATCTGAATTCAAAAAGTTGCCACAGTTTGAGGAGCAATCGGGAATTCTAGCTTCTTCTCATGGATAGGGAAAAAACTAGCCATTTTCCTCAAGAAAAGTGATACTTCTGAATCCCAGGGCTTCAATAACAAAAACTGGACTGTTTTCACTTAACCTCTCCTTCCTGTGGGAAAACCCCTCTCCAAAGATGCTGTGAAACACATTGGGGGAGGAAGGTTCCTGGATTCAGGGACAAGAAGTTCAAAGACAGTCCAGCAACATGATGGTCTTCAGCCCTCGCTGGTGTGGCTCAGTGGATTGAGCGCTGGCCTGCAAATCAAAGGGCCACTGGTTTAATTGCCAGTCTAGGCACATGCATGGGTTGGGGACCAAGTCCCCAGTTGGGGGTGCATAAGAGGCAGCCATACACTGTTGTTTTTCTGTCCCTCCCTCTCCCTCCCTTCCTCTCAAAAAATAAATAAAATCTTTAAAAATAATTATTATTATTATTATGGTTTTCATGAGATACTCATGTTCATAATCCTGAAGCTTCATTTTCACAATTTGAAAGGCAACAAAGTAGGAGAGGCTCTACAGGGGAGGAGGAAAACTAATGAATTATAGAGATCTTGATGTGAATTCATAGAATGAAAATGAAAGAACATGCAGTGCCCAAGGTCAGGGCAAAAAGATTTTAGTTTAGTTAATTCCTTAGGTTTACATATAAGTTCCCTCCCTAGCTGGCATGTATACATAAACTCAGGCTTCCTGACCGTTTTATTTTTCTTTCCAAACAAGAGGAATGGGCATGTCTAGGAGAGAGGGGCCACAGGTAGCAGTTTAGCTAACGGAATGTATCAGAAACAGCTCATTTTCTGTCCGCTCCTGTCAAGCTGACTGGCTCCTTGGGTGTGTTACCTGCTTCTGCCACGGATCCAAACTACAGAACTTCCCTCTCTCCCTTCCCCAAGGCCTCCGGGCGGTATCCAACTGTGTCCTAACTGAATCTGTATGGGGGAATCCAACTGTGCCCTAACTGAGTCTGTAAGGGGCAAGTTGGACACGATGACCTTGATCAAAATGCGCCTGGAGAGAAATAAACGGAGGGGCTGAGATAAGAGACAGGAAAGATGGTGAAGCCTCGAAATGTGACTCCCTATGAAGTTTTTAAGCCACAGTTTATAAAGACATCACTAGCACTGCCCCCTCAATTCCTGCGCTAGGAGACTTCTAGGGACACCGGTTTAATAATAGCTCATCTCTGATATTCCCAGTCGCTACCTCTATGCGAGGCTACGAGAGAAAACGTTCAGGCATCATCCCACCAAGCACCAGCAGCAGTGACGCCTACACGGAAGACTTGGAACTGCAAACAGAGGCTGGGGTCACCTCAGTGACATCTGACGCTGTCCAACCAGAAGTTCGATTTGTTGTTTGGGGGAGTGAGGAAGCTGACTACTAAGACTAAAAACACTGTCTTGACTTGAGTTTCTCACTTGTTTTTATTTTTTTTGGCGGGAGAGGTGGTATTGGGGTAGAATTTCACATCCTATCTGGAGTTCAGGGAAGGTGGGGGAAGCTCAGTCCTTCACCCGAGAATAACCCAGTTCTGACATCTCTTCGCGTGGGAAGTGTTTCCCTAGGCGCGGGGAGGTTCTGGGTGCACCCCAGTGGGATTCCCCGCCGGAGCGGGAAGGCCGCCGCTCAGTCCGATGCCTCGCAGAGCGCGAGCGCGGAGGACCTAGCGAGCTGAGGATGACATAGCAGAGGGGAGGCTCGACGTGGAAGGGGCTCCCCCAGCTTGGAGGTGGCGGCTGTGCTGCACCTAAGGGACTGGGAAGCCCGGTGACCGCGGTGGCCTGGGCCTTCCGCGGAGGGTCGGATAGGGACGCGACGCTGCTAGGTCCAGTGTCCGAGGCGCGGGCGACCGCCCCGCGGTGCCCAGGGAGCCAGCGCCAGACCCTGGCGTCCTCCATCTTCCCTCCTGAGCTCCCCCTGCTCCAGCCGCCTGAGCCACGGACCGCAGCACCACACACCCCCGCGGGGGGGGACGCCGCGCCCCATCCCCGCCCCCGGCCCCACCCCAGCCCCCCCGCTGGGGCCCCGACCCCACCGCCCACAGGCACTGGCTGAGCTCCGAGGCGGCGAGCCGGCCGCGGGGACGCCCAGGAGGGGTCCGGGCAACTGGGGGCGGCGGCGGCCGGGTCGGGGCTCCCCCCCCGCCCGCGCTCGCCGCGGCGGTGGTGCGTCCCGGAGGTTACCGGAAGTGGCCGCGCTCGGCGCTGCCATGTTGAGGAGCCGCCGCTGCCGCTGCCGCCGCCGCCGCCGCCGCCGCTTTGTTGTCGCCTCCTCCGGCTGAGGAGGCTCCCCGAGCGGGGGGAGTGGGGAGGAGGGGGGTCGGCCGCCGCAGCCATGGAGGCCAACTGGACCACGTTCCTGTTCCAGGTAGTGGGGGCCCCCCCGGGGGGGTACGGGGGGGACAGGGGGGCCGGGCCCCGGGCCGGCGGACGGGCGGGCGGGCGCTCCTCCTCCCCTCCCTCCCGGCTCTGCTCTCCGGCCCGGCCTTAATCCCCCTTTGTTTTTCCGCCCGCCCGCCCCGGCGGAGCGGGGCTGCGGAGGTGAAAGAAGGCGCCCTCACGGGGTGCGGGGGAGAGAGCAGGCCTCGGGGTGAACCCTGGCCCCCCCAGCACACTCACGCACACGCACACACCCTTCCCTCCCGCCCTGGAGGGGAAGGGAGGAGGCCGGTCGCTGTCACCACCCGCGGCCCTGAGAAAAGAGGGCGCCGGGCCGCAGGCTAGCGCGGGCCGCTGGGTCACGGCGCGCCGGCCCGGCCCGCACCCCAGGGGTGAGAGCGGTCCCGGGTCCCACTCAGACCCCCAGCACACGCCTGCACGCACACGTATACACACTCGCACACGCACGCTCCAGCTCGCTCTCCTTTTCCATCTCCCTCGCTTTTTGTGTGCGGTGACTTTCTGACCCCCCCCCCGCCCATTCCGGTGAATAGCGGGTATCCGAGGGTTCCCCGCCACTCCCCCTTCCCGCCACCCCACCTCGAGTTTATCCAGTTGGGGGGTGTTGTGTGTATTTTCTCCGGCAAACTTTTTCACTGGATTTACATTTTTTGCTCCAAGCTCCTGCCCAAGTCTTGGCAGTTGACACCCTCTCGCTCTGTCCAGCTCGTCCGCAGCCCCGTTCAGCAGGGGAATCCCCCCGCCGGGCCGGGCCAGGCCGGGCCGGGGGGCGGGGAGCGCGGGGACCCCGGAGGCCCGATCTCCTCCCGGAGCGCTTTGCTCTCTCGTCCCACCTCGAACGTTTCCTCCAGCCAAGCGGGGGAGACGGAAAGTGGAGAGCGAGCAAACAAAGTCCGCTCACAAAGCCCCCAGATGAGTCATTCTTTGGGGTGTTGGTCTTCCCTCTTTGCTGGGAACTTCAAAGTGACTGTAGCCGATACGTTGGCAATCCTCTTGCCAGCCCACATTGGGTGGGGGACCCCTGTTTGGAAGACCTGGGCTGGGACGAATATTTTTCCTGCTTGGTTTCTATTTGCAAACCAAGCACTTAGTGGGCAGCAGTGATGAGCTCACGGAGAAACTTCGAAACCGGAGGTTGGGAAGCTCGTCACTTGAAGTGCGTTCTTCCCGCCTCGCTGGGTTATTTTCCTACTTGCAGTAACTTAGTGAAATCCTAAACTTGTACGGGGTAGGGGGTGGCTTTTGAGACCTTTTGGAACAAACCAGGAACGGATGCAAAATTTTCAGAAACTTCTCCTGGCCGCTGGACCCAACCCAGTGGAGTTAATGTAGAGAACGGGGTAATTCAAACATAACCTATTGTGCAGAGCTGGTTGATTGTTTTAAGAACTATATTCTTTCAAATGTAAGTAATTTAATGTTTAAGTAGTTGTTGCATTATATTCAGGCTTCTTAAAATTGAAGATTCTCAAAATTGTGGGACTCACAAACTTTCCCACTTTCTCTTTCTTATCTAGTATTGTTTTGTCTGGCTTTGGTGAGCTTGATAATTCTGATAAGTGAACTTAAAAAATGAATTGGAAAATAGTTAAATACTATCTCTAGAAAAAGCTTACAAATAGTCACTTTAAAATATGGGTTTTATAGGCCATTGAGGTGGTTTTCATGTGAACAGTGACAGATTTACCATATTAAACCTGCTGTCTATATACTTAATGGAGATTGAAAAAAAAAAAAGGAGTTCTTTATGTAAAGGAAAAATCCATAACTAATTTTTGGAAAGCTAGTTGAAAAATTATTGGAATATTTTTATTATTATTTTCCTAGGTAAAGCAAATGCCAAGCATTTATTGATCAACTGTTTAATTAGATTTTATATTTAGTTTCTTTCAGCTATTAACATCATTTTTTCCACCTGATGAAAGAATGTGAAAGCCCGTATTTGATCCTGGGTTTGGCAACATGTACAGTGAAAATTGTTGGAAAACTTATAATTTAGAGCTAAGGACAGTTGAATGGGTAAAGGGAATATTTCAGTCTTTTCTATGGAAAGGTATGAATAGACTTAGTTCCAGTTTTAAGTAATTTTCTCTGGGGAAATGGAGACTTAAACTCCTGTTTCCTGGAAGCATCTTACTGAATTTATATTTTACAACAGTGTAGGACGTGTATGCTTTCCAGATAACCTGGTGGAAAGGAAAAGCCGTAGTTGTTAAAATGTTTGATGGATGATTCTCCTAACAGGACATTCAAGATATGACTCACTGATGCTAATTTGTCTCAGTACAAAATCTTTTACCCTCTGGCACTGGAAATTTCATGGTGCCATATCCTACCACCCTGGGTGATGAAATAACATTTCTGCTTTGTTTTTTGCCAGCCCCAGAAAAAGGAAAGCTTGGGAGGGTTTAAAATGCCTTGAAAGAGATGAGAGATAAAATTAAAACTTTGATTTGATGATGCTAGTCAAATGCAAGCCTACCCAGAAGTTATGTATTTATTTTGAAACAGCTGAAGGCAGGCCGTCGTTGTTGTTATTTTACTCTGTCTCTCCCCCAGACAACAAGTTGGGGAAACCCACTTTCCCTCTTAGAAGGCTTCATGTAGCAGTGTGGGGACCCTGGGAATCCTCAGAGAGAGATTCCCGTAGTGGGCAAGGCATTTCACCCAAGAAGCAGGGACCTGGTGTGACCCTCGTGTGAGAGTGAGCTTTAGCAATGCTGTAAAAATACTTTATGTTGCCACAGACATCTGAATTGGTAAAATGGCAGTAAGTGCTTTTAATACTACATCAAACTAATGGTTGTTTAGAATTGAAAAATGCCTCTAAACACTGTAAGTCTGAACTTTGTCCAGAAGATTTGCATTCCCTATTATGTGATCTGTTGCCTTTGAAATTGTATATCTTGAGCTATCTTCAGCTATTAACTGTTTACATACTGAATGGAAACTTGGGGTATCCTACAGCCAGGTTGAAAAGGGGGTAAGATTAGAGTCCAGATTCTATAGTTTCTACCAATGTCATCCAGGTAGACACTTGATATTTGCAAGAGCTCCATAAATTAAAAGTGTACCATAATTTAGTATGATCACCAAGTCCAAAAAGATACTCATAAGTAAGCACAAAATTTCTAGGAGTACTTCCAGGACTCAAAGGGAAAGTCGATCAAAATTATTAAATGGACACTGGTAACTATGGATACCATATCTCCTAATGCTTTTGGGGGGGAGCCTGTTTGCAGGCTTAGCTGTTTTGCTGCCACCAAGAAAGTAAACATGGAGCAATAAATGTTCTTATCCTTCTGGGAAGGAGCTCTGTATGAGTGTGTGTGTCTTTCTGTTTTTCCCTCCTTAATCAAGTTAACTTCTGGACCAGTGGCTATAGGGTGAGAAGGGTAAATAAGCATCCAGAGTGTCTAAGATGATGGGATGGGCACCTTCTATGACATTGTATTCTTAAAAGTATTTGGAGCTCTCAACCTCTGAGTTCATGTATCCTTTTAGGATTACAAAATTCAAGCATAGGAGCTTAGGCTCCCTGTCAAGAGTTTCAAAAAAAATGTTGGTCAAGTACAATATATTAGGAAGAACTATTTCAGGAATTTTTTCTTGATCATTTCCTAATTGTTTACCAGGACGGAGGCATGGAGAATTTTGAAAGAATCAAAACCAAGAGAATAACTACTCATAAATACCAAGAACCTGATCCATGATGAAATTTTGGTTTTAGTGCAGTTAAGTAAATTTCCAGACCATGTCCAGCCCCCAGTTTTGGAATGTGAGAAGCACATTATAACAGCAAATGTGTAATACTGTTTTAAAAAAAAAAAATTAAGACTTTTATTTATTTTTAGAGGGAAGGAGAAAGAGAGGGAGAGGAGCATCAATGTGAGAAACATCCATCAGTTGCCTGTTGCACATGCCTAGAGCCCAGGCATGTGCCCTGACCCAGAATCAGACTGGGGACCTTTCACTTGTAGGGCGATGCCCAGCCAGCTGAGCCACGCTGGTCAGGGCTAAATGTCTAATACTTGAACGAAGCCTACAACTGCTGGACGAGGATGAAAATGAAAGGAATGTTAGTTATTCAGTTTGTTTTCCTTTAGTCTATTTTTGAGAGTTTAGGGTTTGAACAACTAGTGTTTCTAAAGGATGCAGACTTCTACGAACTGAGAAACAACTGGCAGGTGTTTTGCTGTGTTTTACCTTCACCAATGCCTTCCAGGTTGATAATAATAGCAGGTTTCATTTCAACCAAATCTTTTAGTAAAGTGAAAAAGTTTTAAAGTAAATTTAAATAGCCTATGTACTCAGAGAATTAGATTCCTTTTATCACTTAGCAACTGCCTCCCTCCTCAATCACTTGAGTTTTCTCATGGAAATGGAGAGACATAATACCTTTCTTTTTCTAGGTAATAGACAAGTGGATGACTGGGTGTGGATGTCTGTGTGTGTTGTACATTACTGCAGTAGGTACTGCTAAATAAGTCTGGAGTGTAATTTTTTTGACAAGTTATTTAAACTTGGTTTCAACACTGACAGACGAATGCAAACTGATTTCATCAGCTGCTGTGTCCCTTACTTACCAGGGTGGTGTGTAGTTTAATCAGCTGTTGGAAAGCAGGGTAACTGTCAGCAACTTAGTCAAGCAAGTTTCGGCTCCACACTTCATGTTAGTGCTTTGTATTGGGAGCTCCTGAGAGAAGCTAGGTGATTGCTGGATCTTTGCTGTAGAGAGTTGCTTACAGGCTCTTTGATCATTTCTTCTGGTCTCTAATCCCTACTTGGAGCATGTTGAAATTTGAAGGCCATTGTGAGAGGCTGAGTTTCTGAAGTGTAAATGTTTGGTTTTAGACCCATGAAGGCTCTCATCACCAACAGCAGGCAGCACAGAACAGCTTGCTGCCCCTCCTGAGCTCTGCTGTGGAGCCCCCTGATCAGAAACCATTACTTCCAATACCGATAACTCAGAAACCTCAGGCTGCACCAGAAACATTAAAGGATGCCATTGGGATTAAAAAAGAAAAACCCAAAACTTCATTTGTGTGCACTTACTGCAGTAAAGCTTTCAGGGACAGCTATCACCTGAGGCGCCACGAGTCCTGCCACACAGGGATCAAGTTGGTGTCCCGGGCAAAGAAAACCCCCACTACAGTGGTTCCTCTTATCTCCACCATCGCTGGGGACAGCAGCCGAACTTCGCTGGTCTCAACCATTGCAGGCATCTTGTCAACAGTCACTACATCTTCCTCGGGCACCAACCCCAGCAGCAGTGCCAGCACCACAGCTATGCCTGTGACCCAGTCTGTCAAGAAACCCAGTAAGCCTGTCAAGAAGAACCATGCTTGTGAGATGTGTGGGAAGGCCTTCCGAGACGTGTACCACCTCAATCGGCACAAGCTCTCCCATTCAGACGAGAAGCCCTTCGAGTGTCCTATTTGTAATCAGCGCTTCAAAAGAAAGGACCGGATGACTTACCATGTGAGGTCTCATGAAGGAGGCATCACCAAACCCTATACTTGCAGTGTTTGTGGGAAAGGCTTCTCAAGGTACTGCATTTTGCTTTACTTTTTTTCATTATGGTATTCAGTGAACATCAGTTTTATTTCTGTGTGCTCTAGGTTTAGGTGAGAATAGATGTGGGCAGGCCTATGTTATTGGAGGAGATTGGTGATAAAACAAGTCTTACACTTCCAGGTGTAGTTTCAGTTTTGGTGTGGTTGACAAGTGGTGGCATAGTGATTCATTTACTATTTCATTTAAGAAGTTCCTTGGTGGACCGGGCCTTCATTTGGCACATGGATACTTTTTATCACTGTATAACCACCAGATTTCAATTTAGTTGGGTGACTAGACATGAAGTTCACTGCATAAATCAAAGAAATTTATAGTTTGGAAATTGGGATGACCTTGGATACTCTTTAATAAAAAGTTTTAGGAGAATGTTTTTCTATTTTTCTGTGGTTACTAACATTTCACTAATTTCCATGTTTAAAGGTATTTAAAATACAAAGTATACATAGTACTAGCTGTTTCTGGCAAGTATTAACTAAAACTTTGGGTGTCTTATAATTATAAAGAATCAAGACCTAATATGATTTGATGTTGACTAGGAAAGAAAACAGGTAAAACTTTTGTTTATGGTAATAGAGGTAAGGAGGCTTGCACGGGGGTGGAGGAGGAGTTGGTAATTCTGCTAGTGTTCTTTAAAATGTCCCCCACCCAAATCTGCCAAGCATATAAACATCACAGTAAGTAGCATTTCTCTATGTGTGTTCCATTATATCTTCTGTTGAAACTCTCTCTTTCACAGGCCTGACCATTTAAGCTGTCACGTAAAACATGTCCATTCAACAGAAAGACCCTTCAAATGCCAAGTAAGAGTTAAAATGACTTATCCTTAGTGTAGCACTTGATGCACATTGTCCAGAAGGTCTGAGCCAACCAAATCTCATCATTCTTGAATAGTCTTAAAAATCACTGACTTGAGTAAACGTGATCCATTTGAATTACAGTTTTATGAACTATAAATGACAGCTTCTATTTCTGTGGGGCAAGATCATTTAAAAATATAAATGTGTTTTTGTTAAGCTACATTTCCCTTTCCTTGGGCAACAGTGTTTATTGTTATAAGAGAAAATTAAGGTGCAAATGTTGTGTATTGAAATAAATGAATAAAGTGCTTTAAATTAATTTCTGGGTTGATGATTGAAGTTGTATTAATTGTAATAAAAGAAAATATGAATTTTCTTCCAAAAGTTATCACTTACTGGATTTTTGTGGGCTATTGCCAAGTTGAAGTATTTTCTAGTTGTTGAAAATCTTTTCACGTTAATGATTTTATATAATGTAAGTTGTGATAATGAAAAGGTTAATCTTGCTAAATCAAATTACTGTCTTAGATATCTAATTCTAATTTGTTGCTGGTTGTCTTTTTGTTTTCCTTTTTGTTAAATTTGTTAATGACTAATTTTATTAAGTAAATGATTTGAATTCTGAGAAAAACCCAATTGGAGAAAGGTAGCTAGTGTCATTTTGAGTGAGTGCCTTCTACATGTGAGGCCTTGGGTCAGGCTCTTAATCCACCAGTAATTTTGTGTTATAGGTGTTACTATTATTTTACAGATAAAGAACATATCGAGATTGGTTCATTAACTTGCTCACTGTTACACTGTTTAGTGAACAGGGGAGCTGGATTTAAACCCAGGTTTAACTCTAAACCTCACAACTTTCACTACTCTTGTGTTGATTTTTTTTTTCTTCCCTTAAAATTAAGGGTCTAAAGTTCACCAAGTGTTTTATTATGATTATGATTCTGGGTAAAACATACAATTAAAATTCAACTAACTCAGTCACCTTGCTGATTTGGATAGGGTAATGCCTAGAATATAACGTACTTTAAAATGAGTAGAACAGGATAGTCTATATTTAAAAAAAGTTTTCCTCCCTCATGCAGACGTGCACTGCTGCCTTTGCCACCAAAGACAGGCTGCGGACACACATGGTGCGCCACGAAGGCAAGGTGTCATGTAACATCTGTGGGAAGCTCCTAAGTGCAGCATACATCACCAGCCACTTAAAGACACATGGGCAAAGCCAAAGTATCAACTGTAATACATGTAAACAAGGTATCAGTAAAAGTAAGTGCTGCTTCACATTGTATTTCACAGATCAAAGGTATTTTTGCTGTGCTTTCGGGATTGTATTGTTCATCTTACATGTTTCCTGCTGTACTTAAATGTACAAACATGCAGTAAGGGAAAATATATATTGGTATTAGGAATATACTTCATATGCAGGTGTAGAAACAGCACTGACTTTGCTTTCCATCATGTGCTTGTCCATATGATAACACCCATGTGAGAAGAGCAGAATTTCCCCATTGCTATTTTTTAATGTGTCCCTTCTTTGGGATTTGAATAAAAAGCTCTAGTGTGTTAGAATTGTGGCAGCAAAAGCCACACTAGGAAGTTACCTCATATCCAGACAATTTTAATAGTTTTAATTTAATGTTAGGAAGATTCCTATTTAATGTTAGCATCAGTGTCTCCTAACTGATTTTATTAATAACATGTTCTTAAAGATAAAGGCAGTGTTAATTAGTTTGCTTTTTAAACCCAAATCTATATGTAAAGGAATGGGATATCAAATCCATTTTTAAGGTTTAAATGCTTTGCTTACCTTAAATTCAAAGTTGAAGGTAGAATATTTCCAGGACTTGTGGATAAAATTCAGTATTTTCATTTACCCATGCTTTTTCTTTAAAATTTCCCTAACTACCAAAAAAAGTATTTTCCTAATTCTATTTATTACATATTCTACTATTATATATGTGTGTATATATTTTTAAGATTTTATTTATTATTTTTAGAGGCGGGGGAGGGAGAGAGGGAGAGAGACAGAGAGCAACAACATATGGTTGCCTTTTTCACCTGCCTCCAGCTACGGACCTGGCTGGAGACCTGGTTTGCAACCTGGTCATGTGCCCTGGCTGGGGGATCGAATCTGCAACCTTTGGGTTCGCAGGCTGGTGCCTTATCCCCTGAGTCACCAGCCAGGGATTTTTTCTATTATGTATGTACTTCATGCAGCAGAAACATCAAATTCTCAAAATACGTGGACAAAAGTAAATAGGAAAGAATGCTTAATAGTTTTAATGTCATTCATTTTTGCTTCTTTGTATGTACATTTACTTATTTGTAAGTACATGTAAATATCTTGCATGTTATTCTTTGTAGCTGTATAAAAATTTATTTTTGGTATACATTGTGGTCAAGTAATCAAGTATTTGAAATATTTGATGAGCATTAATTAGTCCATGCTAATGTTATCTAAGTTCCATTCTAAAACTTGCTTTTTAATAGCAAAGAATTTTTAAATTTTTTGTGTTCTTTAGTTCTCTGGTGTTTTTATTTATCTATTTTGACCAATATACTGTTGACATAAGCAGCAAAAAAGATGCACTATAGTAAAAACTATCAATCAAATGACAAAGATAACACAAGCAAAGAGTCAAAAGTTTTAGGTTTTGAAAAACTAGCCACACTTTTCCCAGGTGTAAATGCAGTGTTTCTGGTTTGTCTTGGAGTAGCATGCATGAACGAAGAAACCAGCAACCAGAAGCAGCAGCAGCAGCAGCAGCAGCAGCAGCAGCATGTGACAAGCTGGCCTGGGAAGCAGGTAGAGACACTGAGACTGTGGGAAGAAGCTGTCAAAGCAAGAAAGAAAGGTAAGAAAGATACGTGTTCCGATGCTCAAAGCAGGGCTAGATAAGTATTTTCATTCATTAAGCCAAATGATCAAAGTAAAGAAGTCACAGTTTAGGGAATCCAGCTTCATGGAAACATGGAAATACTGTATGCTGGGAAATATTAAGTTATTGGTAGTAAAGCTTTCCAGCTTCCAGATAAGTTTTTTCTTTTTTTTAAACT
>PVIW01000506.1:163179-174036 GCA_004026585.1 Noctilio leporinus
TTTTTCCCCCCCCCCCCCCCCCCCCGTCCTGTCTTACTGTTCACTTTAAATTCATGTGGAATCCCCTGCATGTAGGCTTTTCTGTAATTCCTTGGCTGTTTAGTTTCTTCCATCTTCTGCTTTCATGTGGTGTGGCTGTTCCCGTCCTCAAATCCCCTGTAAACACTCTAGTTGGATAAAGGTGAAAAATAGCATCCTTGTTCATAAGTCTGCTGGCATTGGAGGAAGAGAATGCAGCAGTCCAGGTAGGCTTTCTACCCTGTCTCAGGTGCTGCTTCTTCCTGTCTTCCAAATGGAGATTTGCCATCACTTTGATAAAATGTGTTGTGGTAGGAAAAGGGGTGGAGAATGTTAGGAGAAAGGGCAGAAAAATGTTAATATGGTATGATAATTGCACAGTAGGTTGAAAGCATGCCTTTAAGCATGTTTTATGTAGAGAAGGAGTGACAGTGAAAGTGTTTAAGCACACAAAAGGACACAATTAAAATTTTTTTAAATGAGGAGGATGTGGGAAAATGGTAGATGGCAGAGTGAAAACTCCTTTGGTGAAAACAGGATATCATCATCTCAAAAGTGAGTTGGGCCCTGGCTGGTAGCACAGTGGATAGGGCACCGGCCTGTGAACCCAAAGGTTGTAGGTTCGATTCCCCAGCCAGGGCACATAATCAGGTTGCAAGCCAGGTCTCCAGTCAGGTCTGTGGCTGGAGGCAGGTGAAAAGCAACCATACATTGATGTTCCTCTCCCTCCTCTGCCTCTCTCCCTTCCCCTCTTTCTAAAAAATGATGAGATAAAATCTTAAAAAAAAAAAAAAGTGAGTTGGTTTTCTCTTTTTCTTTCTTTCTGCACTCCTCTATTTGGTATTGTGTTTCAGTTTGCCTGCACAATAAGACTCAATTGTTTGGTTCATCTCTGACCTCCATGAAACAAAATGTTATTGTATTCCCATTCGTACCATGAATCTCTCTGGAAACAACCAACTAATGTTAGAAACTTCTGTATTCATATTAGTAAATGTCACGTTTTTGGGAAGAGGAGACTCCTGACCTGAAAACCTAAACTTGAATCAGCATATTTCTTTTAAATATTGGGCTTCTTTGTTCCTTCTCCACTCCCACTGCTTCACTTGACTAGCCTAAAAAAAAAATAACAATAAACTAACTAAATAAATAAATATTGGGCTTAAATAATGTAATATAAGTTCCCAAACTTGGAAGACAATCAGGTCATCATCTTGGCAGCTTTGTAAGAAACACAGTTTTCCCAGGTTCAATCTAAATTTCACTGTTAGATTTCCTGGGAAGCCATTATTTAAAAAGCTCCCTAAATGATTTTGATCATTTGGGAATCTTTGATGTGGAGTATGGAGCATGCCCAAGTTACATCGTGTTGATCAAGACAGGGCTGCTTATTGACTCAAGGGTCTACCTGATGTGATTTGACCCAAGTGAGGAATGTGCTCCAACCTCCCTCTTTAATCTCAAATACATTTTTTTCACCTTGACAACCAGCTCACCTTGAGCCCACCCATCTGTTTTTCTCACTACTGTTTGTTACACACCAGCAGGTGGTGCTGAATTTTGAGGGGCAGGGTTGTCACCTCCAAAGGAAGTTTTCTTTAAGAAGGTTTTGCTGGTACCCTGGCTGGTGTGGCTCAGTGGATTGAGTGCAGGCCTGCAAAGCAAGGGGTCACAGTTCAGTTCCCCATCAGGACATATGCCTGGGCATGTGAGAGAGGAAACCACACATTGATGTTTCTCTCTCTCCCTTTCTCCCTCTCCCTCTCATAATAAATAAATAAATTGTTAAAAACAAAAACTGTTTTCCTGGATAATAAGGACCAGGGTCCCCTTAGTTCACTGCAAGGTCTTCTTGTCTGGTTAGTCTTCCTTGGTATGGTTGGTGATGTGTATAATATGTGTAGTTAAATGGCTCTAGGAATAAAGTAGGTGATTGTGTTAGCATCAGAAAGAGAAGAAGAAAATGGTAGTGGGGTGAGAACATGAGCATAGACCTACTGAAGGATAATTTTTTTTTCTTGAAATAGGGACACAACCAGAAAAAATGGGATTATTTAACTAAAACTATTTTTCTAAGACTAAACTAAATAGATGATATTAAAATAGTATACCCCTACTTTTGGATTTAAAAAATCTTAACAGAATGTGGCTTCACCTCTCATAAGAGTAAAGACAGCATTGAGGATACACACCCGACCTCCCTCTGCTAGGTACAAGGTGCCTTATGAACAGATTTTTCTGATTATCTGTTACTGTGTAACCATTGGCCCAGCTCTTTGTAAACAAGCTTTTGTTGTCTGGCCTGTCATGGTTGGCTTTTCCCAAGAAATTCTTCAGTACTCAGAGGAACTGCATGAAGTAGGAATGAAAATAGTTTAGCCTTTCTTGATTTTTCCCTTCTAACCCCAAAGTGCCTTACAGAAATTAACTCATCTTCCCAGTATCACTGTGAGGTAGGTAAGTAAATCTAAACTTGAAACCAGAAGTGGCAGGGCTAAACCAGTTGCCTACATCCTTGAGGGAGGTACAGTGTCAGAAAAGAGATTTGCACAGGGCTGGGATTCCTGGCCCCCAGTCTTTGTTCAGAAGAATCCTGTCTTCCTGTTGACTGTTTGAAAGAAAACTAACTTAATTCATTAAGTGTTTGTTCTTTTAATTAAAAGAAGCTAATACAGAAGCTGTTTGTGAATTTTGTTCGCTCTTTTGAGACTCTAAAGGCCCTTTTGTCTTCTTATTTTAGAAGCTGCTAACCTGTGCCAAACGTCCACGGCTGCTACGACGCCTGTGACTCTCACTACTCCATTCAATATAACGTCCTCTGTGTCATCTGGGACTATGTCAAACCCAGTCACAGTGGCAGCTGCAATGAGCATGAGAAGTCCAGTAAATGTTTCAAGTGCAGTTAATATAACCAGCCCAATGAACATAGGGCACCCTGTAACTATAACCAGTCCATTATCTATGACCTCTCCTTTAACACTCACTACCCCAGTCAACCTCCCCACTCCTGTCACTGCTCCAGTGAATATAGCACACCCTGTCACAATCACGTCTCCAATGAACTTGCCCACACCTATGACGTTAGCCGCCCCTCTCAATATAGCAATGAGGCCTGTAGAGAGCATGCCTTTCTTACCCCAAGCTTTGCCTACATCACCACCTTGGTAAACAGTATTATAAAATCAAAAGATGGGTTAAAGTAAATATTTACCAGCAGTTTTTAGTAAAGCAAAAAGTAAACCATGAAATTGGGAGATTTTATTACATTAGTTAATAATAGTGTAGTAGCATTTTCCTCCAATTTGGCTGGGATTGTTCAAAGTAGGGTGTGTGTGTAACTTATCACTGGACCACTTTAGTTTAATCAGAAATTTCTTTTAGCTGACAGCATTGCTTCAACAGGATAGTAGTTGGTAAGATGAAATGCCAGAATTAAAACCAATCATAAAAAAGCAAAACCCATTTCAAAATTAAGAAAAAAACAAAAACATTAGTTTCTAATCCCGAGAAATCATTTTATTCTAAACACTAGCAGAACTCTTCTCTCAATGTAAGTGAAAGGCCGATTTTAACCTGAAGTTCTAAATCCATGAATTGAGAGCTAGTGTAGAATTGTCTGTGCTTATTGTTTTTATGAATAAATACATGCATTGTCATAATAAAATGCATTTCAGAGAATATGCATTTTACCTTTGGGAATATGTTAATTTCAGGCAGCATTCCCTATGGGAAAGGTGATACCAGCTCTGATATGCAAAGCATATGATAATTTATCATTCTAACTTCAACATATAATAGGGATTGTGACCTGATATTTGGAGATGTAAATATTGCTCAGCATATTAATCCTGATGGAATATAGCACTGTAGTTGACTTTTTAAAAAAAATAATTAAAAAAAAAAAAAAAACGAACAAAATATACAAATTGTGTTTTGGTAAGAAAAGGCCGCAACTGACAGAAGTCAAGTGTGCGGACAGGCAGACAGACTCCTAACAAATGGAGGCTAATGGGACTCCGGCTGAGGAGCCAGGGAATACTTTGGAACGTTTAAAATTATTGCTTTAAATTGGAAGACGCTGGAGGCATTAGGATGTGATAGGCCCCTCTCTCCCAATCAGAGCCTGTTGATGTTACAACAGGGAAAGATAAGTTAGTTGCTCACTAGAGTTTATGTCTTATATTAAATTGTATACAGTTTTTATTCTAACCACTAACTAGGTAGTATGCCCCTTCAGAACAAGCAGAGTGGGTTGTTTTTTTCTTTTTTTTTCATTTCTCCTTTCATAATCAAGTATTGTGCAGATTTGTTCAACTTTGTAAATATGGACATCACTTTTTTTTTTCTTTGAGAAAACACTTGTATCGGCTTTTTGGTATTTTCAGGGAGACAGCTATCTGTCTGCACTCCCTGTAGAAACCAGCAATGATAATGCACAGACATGTGCTTTTTATTAGCAGGATATTTTATCTCTGTACATAAAGTAGAATCCAAAAGCTAGGAAAACAGATACTCTTTACACCATCATGCCACACATTAATGTTTTTAAAGCATTGTGTTTTTAAAAATAGTTACTAAAACCAAGACGCTGTGATTTTTTTTTTAAGTTGCAGTGTGTTTTGGGTTTTTTTTTTTTTTTCTTCTTTTTTTAATCTTGCAGTTAAGAGAAATGGAAATCAGTTGTGGTATCTTGCAGAATGTTTGCAGGACTGACTATTAAACTGGATGACTTCCGTTTATTACCCCACTGTGTCAGTTCAAGCATCAAAATACCTTGTATCTGAGGCAGACTTCCTACATCAGGGATAGGTATCTGTGTGTCATTATACAAGCAGTTCGAGGGGGTTGAACTACATAGTAAAAAATAAAATAAATAGTACTTAGTGTAAAATAATTTTATAAATGATCTTTTGTACTTTAGGACCTTAAATTGTACAACTTTTGTATATATAAAAGCTTAGGAACTTTCTGTTTAGCAGGAAGGCAACACATTCCTACACTTTTAATGTATATGTTTGTTATAATGTCCATGTAAACATACCCTATGTTTGTGCCTTTTAATTAGTTTGTCTCAATAAACAAAATGTAGAGAAAAATATGTAGCTATGACTTTGTTACAACTGTTCCTATCCACAGTACAAAGATGGTTTGTTTTTAATATGTAGAGCATTATGTGTGGACTACTGGAAGGACTCATGTAGGGAAGGCCCATGTGTGGCCCTCCTGAGGCTTAGATTGGGCAGGTGGTGGCCACATTTGGAGGAAGCCCACATTTCCTGGCGTGCAGCCCCAGGACGGGGTTCTGGCTCTGCCTGCTGGGACCTGTTGTCTCTGACTAGGCTGGTAATCACAATCCTCCACAATTCAAAGAGCCCAGGCTTCCTCCACAGTGGCCCAAGGAGCAGTACTCAGTGGGGGCAGGAGTGGACCCTACCCTCAGGCTAGAGTGTGGTTGTGAGAACCCTGAAACTTACCAGTTCTTAAAAAAAAAAAAAAAAGGATATATAATAGAAATGATTGTTTTATCAATTCATTGTATAATAAACAGGAGTGAGACTTCATTGTATGACTTCAGTTAAAATACTATTTTGTATGCATTCTTTATTCACTTAAGAAGCTTGTCTGCAATAAAGCCACGTTGTGTCTTCTTCTGGGAGGAAGAGTTGGCAGGATGAGTCTGGTGGTGGATTACTGAAAGTGGGGCCTAGTAGGTTGTTTGGGGAAATTCTCCTGTGTCTTGAGACTGAAATTGAGTTTTGATGCTGATGAACTGATTCAACCAAATATTAGAGGCACAACGGCCACCGCTCTACAAAAAAAGCAGAGATTTTGTTTTTCCCTCCTGGTTGTAACCTGGTTGAGAGCTTCCCCTTTATCAGATTAGCAGCTAAACAGTTGTATTAGATAATCCTCAAATCTGACATCAGCCTGTTACGCTCTAGGGCTTGCTGCTTGGCCTGCATTTGCCTTTCATTGTGTATTCATTTCCCTCCCAAGGTGTGCTCCTAAATGAAGGTTTCTATGTAAGCAGATTTTTCCTGTCAATACCAGCACTGTATTACTAACATGCAAAATACTGCAGATTTATTTTGACAAATTAAAGTTAACCGGTCACAAATGGTATGATTGATTGCTTAATACCTCAGAAGCTTCACCAATTAACTGTGATAGAGACATGTTTGAAGCTCTGCTTCTCCATGTGTACATATGTCAGTGTTGGGCTGGAGAGAGGGTGGAACTGTCAGGCCGGTTGGTATTGAGGTACTATGGGAGGGAGGAAATGTACCAGGCTGACTGCAGAAGCACCCCTGCCAATCGTCCTGCCAGTCAGCTGACGTAAAAGCCCTGGAAGCCAGGCCTTGGGCCAGTGGCCCCCTGTTCTACCCAAAAGAGGAGATGGGTTTAAAGCCTCTCATGCTCCATAGAACAGTTTCTTTACTCAAAAGGGGCCTTTGTCTGGGTTCCACACCCACTTGTGTTCAACTAGATACACCATTTGAGTATCAACATCAACAATATACATTAAGTACTACTGAGTATTAAAGGACATGTAAAGGTGATGCAGACAGGCTGGCAAGAGAGATGACAAGTACTTAAGTACTTATCACCACAGACAACAAATCCAGGTGAATCTGATACTTCATTTAATGAAAAAGTTGTGGATACCTACATCTGTTTTATACAGAATTGATGGTTCTCAAACTTCCTCTGGTAATTTCTGTAGTCTCTGTTGACTTAGTGAAAACAGCTAGAGGAAGAGTTTCTTCTGTTGCTTTTGTCTGGGAACAGGAAGTGTTATTTCACTGAGTTGCTAGTTAATCTTCCCAGTCCTGGCTGTGCCGGTGTCCCTACTCTTCCCAGGGAGCCCTGCAGTTTGGTCCTCTCTGGAGAGACCTATGTTTGGGATGTAGATGGGGTAGCAGAGTATCTTCAAAGTATCTTCAAAGATCATGGAGCTAAAAGACAGCCCAGTGTGTTCATGGGATGGTAATCACTTTCCCCTCCCTGCCATAATAAATCAGGTCCTCAGTCCTGCACTTTCTCCATTTCCTTCTTAAAGAATCTTGTAGCCTGAAAGCATACCAATTACCTGACTCCATTTGGACCTATAAATCTCCCCACAGCTGGTCTGACCCTGGCAGATCACTTGATAATCTCCCTCAGTCCTCCAAAAGTAGCAGGGCAGGCAGGATCAGGGCTGAATAGTGACTGAGGTTTTGCATTGATCTGCACTCCAGCTTTTCTTGGCTGGCCACTTTCGGGCAATGTAAGGCCCACGTTATTCCCAAGAAAGAAACGGAGAGAGGGTCAAGGGCTTTGCTTTGAATCTGTGTAATATAGGTCTCTCCTTGGGCCAACCCATCAGGGGTTGGCTAGTTAGCTTTTCTCTTTCTGAAACAGGCACTTGACCCAGATCTTGGCCCTGGACCATGAGGGTCAAGTATACTTCACTTTGTAAAAACTGCCTTATCACAGTAAAGGAATGGATGTTCACATTCTGTCACCACTGACTCGCATCATAATTTCAGAAATGTCTTCATCCTTGATTCTCTTCTTTAAGTTGGCACCCCACTTCCCTTCCAACACCCAAATATCTCCTAGAAGGGTGCATAAATAAGAACTGAACATTGCTATTCTTTTCTTTTTTTCTTTTTTTTTAAGATTTTATTTGTTATTTTTAGAGAGAAGAGCAGGGAGGGAGGAAGAAAGGGAGAGAAACATCAATGTATGGTTGTCTTTCACCTGCCTCCAATTGGGGACCTTGCTGGAGATTTGGCTTACAACCTGATTATGTACCCTGGCTGGGAATCAAACCAGCGACCTTTGGGTTTTCAGGCTGGCGCCTATTCACTGAGCCACCAGCCAGGGCCTAACATCATTATTCTTACTGGAGTAAATCCTTTCTAACATATATTACTGCCAGCTACACAGGAAGAATCCTCTAGGGTGTTTTGGTAAATTCATATTGTTTATGGCATTTTCTCAAGGTGAGGTCCACCTACATCTGGCTGCATCAGCCATTACCTGAATGTCACTTTTTCCTAAAGGCATCTATAAAGAACCTGGAAGAACTACTAAGCTAAAGATGGGCATTTGAGGACCATGTTTTCTTCTCCAGGTGAGCTATTCCTTTGTCATGGCAGCCAAAAAGAACAAGGAGACCGAGGGAATCGAAGGGACATGCCCTTCCAGTGACTGGTTCAGCAGCTCTGTCTGGCATCGAGTGCCCAGGTCCAATACTGGGAGCGGATGTTTCCATTCTAGAGGCTGCTTATGGACAGGGAGGCAGACTTGGAGACTGGGACTGGAAACAAGTCTTTCATCAGCCTTAGGGGCAATTGGGGGCAACCAAAGCCACAGCCCCTACAGCATCAGCCTAAATCCACTCTGATCTGCCTTGAAGAAGCCTCGATGTCCAAGGTCCCTGCTTATAAACCAAGAAATTCCTAGCTTTGTAAATGGTGGGTTAACAGCCAGAGAGAATTCACCTTTGTCTATGGGGGGAGGGGGAGCAGGGAAAGGTGGAACTCGAGAGTTGGGAAGAGGCCCAGAAAAGGAAGAGATTTTGGAGAAAATGTCCTGTGCTCCCTGTGGTATAACCCCATGCTGACGCCCTTCCCTCTCCATGCATCCACCCTGGGCTAGGCATGATTACTCAGAAGACTCTAGGCTGCTAATCCACACCAGCTATAATAATTTCAGCTTCAGTCAATGGACAGGAGAAAAGATGTCCTTTTTAGCCAGAAAAAGGATAAAATCAGTGGCTGAAGAAATAGGCAAGATTCAAGTGATTAGTAGAGAATTGCCCCTGCAGTGAGGACCTGTGAACCCCTTCCAGATAAAGAGGTAGGGCTTCCTCATCCTGAAATCTCAGAAAGTCATCCCAAGAAAGTAGGCTCTTCTTACTCCAGGGTGGTCTAATACTAGGGAAGCTCTGCCACATTGTCAACCCCAGAAATTGTGTGGCTATCAAGGATCTCTGATGGAGAAAAATGGGTAAGGGGGCAAGGTGAGGAAAGAGAAAGACATCAGGCCTTTTGCATATGCTGTTCTCTAAGCCTCGAAGGACCTCCCCACAAGAAATACTCCAGCATGGTTTTCCACTGTGAGCCCCAACATGTCCTACAAAGCCCAATTTAAAGATTAATTCCCTCATGCCCTGACCGGTGTGGCTCAGTTGGTTGGAGCATTGTCCTGCAAAGCAAAAGGTCACCAGTTGGGTTCTAGTCAGGGCAAATGCCTAGGTTGCAGGTTCAGTTCCTAGTCAGGGAGCATAGGAGAAGTAACTGACCAATGTTTCTCTCCCTTTCTCCCTCCCTTCCCCTCTCTCTATAAATAAATAAAATCTTTTTAAATAAGTAAATAAATGTTGATTTCTCTGAAACTGTCCCTGTAGCCTTAGGCTATTCCTCCTTGGTATGCAACAAGGCTAGTTCCAAGTTTGACTATGCTCATTCCAAATGTTCTGTCACATCCCCTAAATCTCTGGTTCCAAATTAGTGGGGCCATGGCAGCCTGTAGTATTTATTAACTTTCCTTCAGGAAGCCTGCAACACAAGAAGGAATCAAGCACCAAGGTCAGAAATATCAGAAACAGGTCAGGTGAAGCCCCCAGAGTATCAGAGCAGGGCAGGGCCAGGCATAAAGGCTGGTGAGCCAATGTGCTGTGATACAGGGTTGCAATCAAGAGTAGAGGCTTGGAGTCCACCAGCCCTGGGTGTAAATCCAGGCTGTGGGACTGGGAGCAAGAAAAATAACCTTTCTGGCCTAATTTTCCTTGGCTGTACAATAAGGAGGATAGTTCCAAGCTAGTAAAGTTTTGAGGATCTAATTCATGTAAAGTGCTTAGCACAGAGCCTAGAACGGAGAAAGGAGCCACAGGTTCAGTGGTCCCCCTGTTTCAGATCTCTGTAAGGACATCATTTGGCTCAGAGGCACCAACCAACTACATTCTCTGGAAGATTTGCAAAGGAGCCAAATGCCTTCCTGCATGGCTTTCCTGCCTCAGATTGAGATTTGGGGAATCCAGCATGGGAACCAAAGCTTCATCCTAGGAATGAGAAAGTTAGATGGAAGACACATCTCAAAAACAGCTGACCAGAGATGTGTGGTAGGAAGGGTTCAGATTAGACCTGAGAAAGAACAGCCCAACTGGGAGACCTGGAAAAGGTGTTATGACATATGCCTATATGGTGCATCCTGCTTCAGACAAGTCCTTCCATCCAGTTTCATTCCCCCAACCATGCGCTGTATCCAGAGAGGGCACCTGTCCTGTTTCCCGCTGCAATCGCTCCATCCTCTCGGAAAGTTAGTTCTCAGAAAGTTCTTAGAGCAAGCCTGACACAGGCCTCACCTCCTGCCTTCCCAAGAGGACAGGGAGCACCACCACCTATCCAGGTGGGATGAGGAGGAGAAGCCTGACATCTTTCTCAGACCTGGCTCGCTCTGCAGTCAGCTCTCATCAGCTCCACTTGCTCTCGGGACAGCGCCCTGGACTTCAGAACCTGAGAAATTGGCCCCGCAGAGCGCGCGGCAAAAGTGAGTTGTGCCAGGGCTGGATTGGTCAGCCTCTTGTGGTACCCTAGCATCACTACTGCCAGGCCTAGCATCCGAGGCCCTCCGCCCTTTGGCCTAATCTGTTGTACTTTGCAGACCTCCTCTCCGAGATTTCAGAGTTAGAGCTGGGCGGGAGGGGAGCGGAGGCAACCCTACAATTCTGGGCGTGTCGGCCCCGCCCCAACTAGAGCATTGCCGAGCTGTGATTGGTTGACAGCTCCTGTGTTCTGATAGGTCGGATAACATTCCTCCTGTTGAACATTCCTTCTCCAATACGGGTTC